>JAHZMV010002082.1:0-10646 GCA_027743765.1 Coecobrya sp. COE2
CCCTGAGTGTCATTTGTTCCCAAGACTGTAATAATAACTGCTGAATATCCAGCGTACTCTGCTTCCTTTGCTTTTCTAGACAATGAGCAGGAGCCTTCATCTGTGTAATTGTAAATCGCGTACAACACCCATGATTCCTTGCGACGAAACTGTGAGCCAGCTATTGATCCAATAATAATGGTGTGATTTCTAGTTGGTGGCGGTTTGACCTCAGAGCATGCATCGATAGGTTCAGCTATTATCATGTTTCCCTGAAAGGCATCAGTAATGCATTTTTGTAATATAGAATTCCATTAATCTGGAAACCAATTTCCATGATATATAATATTTAACAAGTTTTACCATCAAATTGTACGCTGAAGCAGCATCAATACCAATCTCCTCCGCTGAAAATACAGTCTCATTTGTTGTTTTCGAGATTACAACAATAGTTGCATGACTCAAGTGAACATTATTTGTGATAAGTGCTACAATAAGGAGTACTGCAGCAGAGATCATTTTAAACTCCATCAAAAATAAGTATACTTTCTCCACACAGTTTACCACTTCCTACATGTCATTCTCTGACTGCAACTAAGACTTGCGATTTCACGTGCAAAATTTAACATAAATTTCAGTTTTATAGCTCGTCACTAATTAATTTGAAAGCTTATCTGTCTAGTTTCATATATTCAATGTGACGGAAATGATTGTACACTTCAAACTGCACAATAGTGACTGTAAAATGGACACATCCATTATTCGTTCCTGCATAGAAACTCTTTTTATGCCAAAGATGTACAATGGACTTGTTTCTTTTTCTTTAATTACAATGTATTTGTAATTCTTCGTTACATCAGTGCACTTTTCTCTTTTGCGTAGGAAAATATTTATACAATTTGTGACCTCTAGTTTTCCGTGTGCATTATGCAATACACAATTGCATATTGCCGATGTTTTTATGTTGAGGAAAACAGTAACAAATTTTCATTGAAAAGAGCAACTGCAAAAACAAAAAATAGCCATGCACCTTGGGAAAATATATACACACACAAGAGCTTACAATAACCGTCTATATCATCACAAGGATGTAATGTGGTACAACAGCACTGAGCTCTGCATTTCTCCTTCCCACATACATCATTGACGAGATCCAGTAAAATACTCCTACCAAAAACCAAATGACAAAATGTGCAGATGGGAAACTAAAATGAGTACACTTTACAACTTAGGCATATAGTGTGTGTGTATCCGCATTATTCTATAATAAGCTTTTTTATCACCACTTTTGTTGACACACGAACAAGCATTCTAACCCCTTTAGTAAAAATGTTATATAGGCAGCATAAAACGCAACTCTATTTTTATGCCTAAATACGCAAGCAAACAACGAAGAACGGACCAAATGAATAATGCTTTAAGGCAGCTCATATTTTGTCTTTGGAATAGTGCATGATTTGAACTTTAAAATGAAAACATGTTAATTTGCAAATTTCATTGCTGTCATGAATCTAATATTTTGTAAATATGTAGCTGATTCAGTAAAACCACAAAAAACATTGTAAATGACATGTACTAAAAAGTTATGCTTGTTGAATAAAGGAACAAAGGTTTGAATATAACCTGGTTTATTTTACGATTGTTATTGTTAGGTGCATGAATGATCAATTTTAAAACATATTTTTCAGTATGAAATATTGACTAAGGATAAGGATGATATGAGTTATGTTAAGCTTGGGGAAAGTATGCAGTTGTATGTTGATCTAGTATGCTTTCCATTTCGAAATGTTCGTAACTTCAATCCCATTTTCCGACACAAATAAGATTCATTTTTTATTTGACAATAGAGTGCAGGCTACAACTTAGTTGTTTGCTAATGCAACACTTAAAAACAAGGAAGAATCAAGAAACTATGTTAAAAGCTGCATTGTTAAGCTTTACAGATCTATCATATCCAGCTAGAATTATCTATATAAGTAATACTAATTGTAAGTTGTTACTAAATACAGAAAAGAAAATTAGTTGATATTTAAGTTAGTTTGGCCTTTCCAATCAGTCCACGCATATCATAATGCATAATAAAATGTTCGTAACTTAAATCCCATTTTCCGACACAAATAAGATTCATTTTTTATTTGACAATAGAGTGCAGGCTACAATTTAGTTGTTTGCTAATGCAACATTTAAAAACAAGGAAGAATCAAGAAACTATGTTAAAATGCATTGTTAAGCTTTACAGATCTATCGTATCCAGCTAGAATTATCTATATAAGTAATACTAATTGTAAGTTGTTACTAAATACAGGAAAGAAAATTAGTTGATATTTAAGTTAGTTTGGCCTTTCCAATCAGTCCACGCATATCATAATGCATAATGTCACGTTTCCCATTAAAGGTTCTACTTATAATTATGTCTGTTTATCTTAAGTAACTATCATGTTACCAGGAATGTATGAAATTGACGAGTATTTGGAAAAGATCAACATTTATCAAGTTATCACTCAAAATAAAGCTAGTGCATTTACATATAGCATTATATTTAACAAAATCTTTCCAAAGTTAAGTACAATTCAATTTTCCTTTAAAATGCAAGTTAATAAAATACACTTTCATCATTCGTCACTTTTTGTGTTTGTTTGTATTTGCTAACATATTTTTGGTTTATACAAAAATTAGGACTTGTTGGCCTGAAAGCAAAATATTATCTGTAGTGCTGATTGTGACTTAACAGCTAATTGTAGTAATTATAAGTATGTATATTATACAGAAGTCAATATGACTTCTTCTTCACATGTGCATTGGAAATTGTTTGTGAAACAAGTTACAATTGACAAAGACTAGACTGAGGATGAGTAAAATCTTTGTGTACTGAACACACAAAAAAGATCACACCACTTACGTTAGTAACAAACTGGCATTAAAAATACCGTTATCTTTACACAGATCTTGAGCGAAATAATAACAGTACAGTACATTGAGTACATTTAGGGAATAGTATCTAAACAAAAAGCCTCTTGGAAGAGTTCTTTGTTAGTTTTTGAGTGCACACATGCATACCAATATGTACGAACGATTTACGCGAGAAGGTACATTTTTTTAATCCCATCACCAATAATAAACTTTGGTACTTGCTTTGGTTTTTTATGACTTTGCTTTTCTGATTTGCTCGTTTTTCTGCTGCGTAAGTAAATATTTTTACTCTTTGTCAGCTTGAGTTGTGTCATCTTGATCAGAAGGAGCTGAGACAGAGCTCACTGCCTCATCAAATACTTCTTCCGAGATGATTTCAGAGTGAATCTCATCGGCAATGTGAAAGGATGACTCATCCCTGGGAAGACTATCAGATATGGTCGTTGCGTCTGAAGTTTTCCTGTCACGAGTTGTTGATATTGTAAATGTATTGTTACTGGACGCTGGGTAGGGTGAACTGAGATGATATGACATATCTGTCACCATGTCTGTTCCCACGTGTACCTCTAACGTGGAATTGGGGGCATCTGTGGAACAAGACTGGGATGTGTCCAAACTAGTTTCCAGTAATTTTGTAGGACTTTCATACTTGCTGCTTACATTGAGTTCGGATTTTCCAGTCGACTTATTAGCCGTTAATTGTGGGCTATCTGTGTCACAGCTTTTCCCTTGGTGCTGCTGATGTAATCGTTTTGCGGAACATTTTCCAGGTTGATGAGAAGCAGATGCTATGATTCCAATACCACTACCACTGTCGGTTGGATTGTAATTAAAGCTTTGCAGAAATCTTCGCAATTGCCAATCCAAAGTTTTTCCATCCTAAAAATATGGATTCAAGCTATTATTCAATACACTTTCGTTAGAATGCTTAAAATGGTGAACATATTTTCTAGGCTTTTTACCTGTGAACTTTTCCTACTGTCTGAGGGAGACGTAATGGTAATTGAACTATCTGATTTTGGATTGCTCAGTGCAGAATGGAATCTTGTCTGTGGAGACTGCGATAGCTCTACCAAAAGTGGATCATCTCCATCGTCTGCTTGAATGACTGTTGCTTCTCTGCATTCATTATCACGAACAGTAGGAACCTCTATATCCGAAGACCGGCCATAACTCGTAGGTACTTGAGATGAAATGAAATTGTCTTCATTTTCGTTTTCATCATCCTCCTCATCACTTTTGTCGTTTGGTAAGCGAACTCTCTGCATGCAACAGGGGCATCTGCGGCTTCGTCGAAGTAGCCACGGATCTACGCAAATTGCATGGAACCCTGAAAATCATAAAAGTAAAAGGTAATACATACACCACAAATCAGAGCAAAGTGCGTTCGTAAAGGAATATAATTTCATACCGTGCAGACATGGAAGAACGCGAAGTTTATCATTTTCCTTAAAATCTTCTTGACAAATTGCACAAGCCTGAAAGGGATCGGTACTTGACCAATTCTTCACTGGGATTAACTGCAACATTGGCCTTGTCAGTCTTCTTTTTCCTGGATGCAGCCATCTCTGGATTAATTGACGAATTTGATGAGGTACCTGCCATCGGCACACCAAATACTAATATTATGATGATAATAATTTCTTCAAAAAAATGTCATAAACATTTTAGACTTACGACGATTATGATGGCGCAGCATATCTGAAACCAGAAGAGCGCAAACATGGTCGATAGGAGGACTATGATTATACCGATGAGAATATAGCACATAAGCTGGTAAAACTTGTCCTCTTCGAATTTCACGTAATACCTAGTAACAATTCAATCATTGCATATTGCATTGCCCAGATCCAATTTTGAAAACTTAAATAGTAATCTTTAGCACTTTTTATTTAAGTATAACCTGTTGTTTGGATAGGAGAAGTTGAACCTGAGTAGATCCCCGTCATATTCTCCAACAAGTACATGATTAAGTTTAACCAGCGGAAACCGTAGTATATGCCACGGAATGTGTTGCGAGTCATTCGAGCCAATGTTCTGAATTATTAAAGCTTTATAANTTAAGTTTAACCAGCGGAAACCGTAGTATATGCCACGGAATGTGTTGCGAGTCATTCGAGCCAATGTTCTGAATTATTAAAGCTTTATAACCACCTAACTGTGCATTCCTTGCTTTAGTTGTTACATCGCAATCGTAAACTATGCTTAGCAAAACCCAGTCCCGTTCTAATCGTCCTTCTTCGTCAAACGTGTATACGGATTCTTCCGTGCTGGCATTTCCGCCTGAGGATGCAGAGTTTTTACGCGCTGGAGCAGGTTCCACAGGTTCACAGGCATTCAGAGGGTTGCTAATTAATTATATATCCCTAAAAGATTATCATCCAAATTAGTTTGCTTGAACGTGAAAGCAGTCACGAGAAATCCATAAAAGCCATTATAAATGAAACTTCGAGCATGCGGGAAATGTGCATTGATTTTATGTGTATATAAAAGATGCGAATACTTACTTCAACAGCGTCGCTAACAGCTCTAATGTTTTTCTCATAAATCACGCGCACCGTTTCGTTCGTTTCTTCGGATATGACAAAAATGGTACCGCGAACAGAAAAAATGGTGAATGCAAATAAATAAATAAACTGAGCAAACAACCAGGTCATTCCTTGTCCCATTTAAAATGCACCAAACACAACCAAATTATTGGAGGGTTTTCTTGGAACACAGGTGACGGTTTAGAAAAACATGTAAGACGGAGTGGAATGGGAATCACGAAATATCTCAGGTGCCATTCTTTGGCTTTCTGGACCACAAAACATTTAGCTCTCTCATGTCGCTAGTTTCGTTCATTCATGGTCAGTCAGTACGAGATCATTAAGAAGACCTACACATGTAAATATGCAAATGGAACCCAATAAAAAATAATGTTCTACTGCATTGGACCATTTGCAAATTGGACACTGTATCATGCACAGAATATTAAGCGAGGACTAGTTAATATTCAGTCACAACATAAAAGTATGTAATAGGCAACAATACAACAATAGAAAGAATTTGGAAAGAATGCTTCGCCAATAAGTGTGGTCGTTTTTGTCGATTGAGTAATCCCAAGTAAGCAGATGGCTCTCAGGTACCTAACGAAGATTAACTTGGAATCGCAAGCCTATAGTAATATATGCAAAGGGCATTATCCACACTTGAGCTTCTTCTTATAATTTCACTTTTCATTCATAAGAAACAAACAAGCTTTACCTGTGCAAACTTTTTTTGTTTCGTTATATAACAACTTAAGGGTGCAAAAAATAACAACCCTGAGCAATTACTAGTCGTACTCTTTGCGTGCAAAAATTTATCCTATAAAGCTATGATACTGTTTGGTGTTGGATGGTATATGGGAAATTTTCATGTATATGCTGGAAGAGATATCTCTGTAAAACGCAAAAGAACACCTGAGGAAAAATGGAAAGATTATAGATTTTTGAGAAACGAAAAATGACATTCTTCCGTTGCATAACATGTAGATATAAAGTACACTCAAAAATCTCTAGAAACATGTAAGGTTCATGTATTTACATCTTTTACAACATGCAATTCTCTTTGTGAGTAGTAACAAGGAGCACATGAAAGATCTCATATTCTCATATTCTTCCTGCTTGCAGTACTACTGTCCCTTTTTTAAACTACTGCTCTATAGAATCTAGAAGAGATCATTGATCATGCTCTTCGTTGTCCTGTTCTACGATAGTGGTGGGATGACTGTTCCAAAGATAGAGATATGTTCCAAAATTCTAAAAAGTGCATTCCCAATTCATACACCCTTTCCATGCATCATGTAGTCTATTTTCAGCTATTTAGCATATTATGACGCTTTTGTGACATGGATGGACTCTTAAAATTTTCTCATATGCAATTCGCACAATGATGAATCGTGCAGATAACAGATGGATAGATGTAGTGAAAGCGCCACCAAAAACTTCCGACTTTCATGTATAATGTATAAGCTTTCCGTGGAGGGTATTTCAGAGCAGAAGGAACAAAATTTTCTCAACATAACAATACTCCAACAGTAGAATAAGAGAGACAATATATTGTTAACTTTTATCGGTGTTGCGGGATTGACTTGGAGTTTCATTCGTTTCTGCTGATGTTTCACCTAGCCTTGAAGTTTCCACAACTATTGGCGCGAGGTCACCAGTATTCATGTTCTTTTGATGTTTTCTTTTCAACCAATTAGCTCGTTTCTCAACCGCTTTACGACGATCTTCCCTAGCTTTCTTCCCAGTAACAATATCCACTTGGTCCTTCAATAAATGTGGAATCGATACCTGGAATTAAATTGAATAGTTATATAACCATCACACACCACAATGATATTACATCTTATATACATAACATACATGTATACTTGATAAAAACAGATAAAATTACATACATCGTTAGGGATCCTAACGTAGCGCATATTTTTCCTTTGCAAAAAGAAAAAGTCAAAGTGATACTTTTTCCCATCTTTGCTCATCATTATCACGTCCGTCATGGTCAGATTCATAAAACTGTAGAGATAAACAAACAAAATGACATGTCATTTATAACCGGACAACACATTAATTGAACACTAACAAAACCGAACAAAAATCCACGTTACCAATCAATTTGCTCCAAGAATCCGAACACATTTATGTCATTTCTCAGCTCAACAATAACATCCTTTCCTTCCAGACCCTTCAACAAAGGGACCAGCGTTTGACACAAGATTGCCTTCTCACGAGGACCTACCGTGACCATTTTCTAAAACCAGTATAAACTCAAAATGCACAGGAAGTTACGACAGTGGATATCATCCGGGTATTAATTGTCCCAATAATTTTATACATGCACACTTTTTACAAAGAAAGCTGTTATTATGCACCTGAAGTTCATGCATGTGGTGTTGTTATTGTAATGAAGATTTCGCAGACAATTTTATAAACATGTTCACACAACCCATAGTAGTCTTTCCTTACAAATCTGTATTTAAGTATAAGTTAGCATAGCATGCAATGCAACATAAAACCAGTTCACACTCTGCATCTTTTTTGTAAAGAATTCCTTTGTCTATGCTTTCTATGCTCGTTCTGTAATGCAATTTGTTCATGTCATGAATTTTTTGTTGTTAGAAATAAACGGATGAGTTGAATGAATTAAGTAGTCTTGAGACTTTGGTGAAAGTAAGAAAGTTTATTTTCCCTTTTTAGTCATTATGACAGAGACGAACGAACAATAATAGGATTTTGGCAAATACATGATCATGATCATCATGAATGAATGTTTGGATTTGTGCAATATTAATAATAATTGTGTGATAATTTTTACATGGACTTTGTATCAAGTTTTCAATCTTTTCCTAATAACATAACAGACATATTTTAAAGTTTTGTAGAGAGGACATTCACAATAAGCATTTTGCAAATTCAGTTTGGCCAAATTAGAGAAGAATGTGATTTTTCGTGATTGCTTGCACGGGCAAACTCTAAATTATGTAAATGTAGAGATGTTCCATGATCCAGTCAGACTTGTTACTCTTCGGGCTCTTCCAACGGTGCTGATGACGGTGAGCCACTGCCCGCTTGCGATGCACCACTGGGAGCTTTCGATGGTGAACCACTGGGCACTTTTGATGGCGACCCACTTGCAGCTTTTGATGCCGAGCCGCTGCCTCCACCGCTGGGGGTCTTTGATGGTGTGCCGCTGACTGTCTTGACACTTTTGGCAGTTTTGGCCGGATCTGATGCGCGCTTTTGTCCATCTTTTGTACTGTTCTTTACAGTCGCTGCCAATGTGTCCAAATGGAGCATGGATTGAACCTTTGTCGGGAAGTTTGGATCATGGTAAACCTCATCCTCGGTAAGCTCAGGATGACTGTGCAAATATTCGTCAAACTTCTTGAATGTTTCCGAGTCTCCGGATGACCAGGTTCCATTAAGGGCTGCATAGTCAACGCCCTTGATAAGTCCATCTGCTCTCTGTTGCATTTTGCGAGTAAGATCATCCAAAACTGCGGCAGCTTCCTGTTCCTCCCTTTCAATTCGGGAATCCTTGTGAAGTTGCTGGATCTCGTCGTGGTGATGCTGTTTGTTGTACAAAGCCTTCATGGCAGCATCCGCAGCGTGCTCTTGTTCGTACTGTCGCAAGATGACGGATGTAAACTCATCAATGGTACGCCATGCAGTATCTACACCATAAAAAGTGATTAAAAATCTTGCAAAAGATACATAACGTAATAACTAACTAAAAGCGTACATTACTTTATGTTCATTTCGTAAAGTGAATATTTACCGATATCTTCTTCGTTAGCCCATTCTGCACAGAGAGCAAATCGAATGACAACCTTGTCATGAAAATGGCTAGGCACCTTTATTTAAAAGAAATCAAATTAAATCCTTTCGTTTACTGTGGAATACATAATGATAATGAGTCATTAGAAATCATATACCATGTGAATCCTGCGGGAGTAATTCATAGCATCCAAAAGTCGTGACGTGACTTCATTGAGACCCTTCAAACGAAATGCAACAAGCCCATAACGAACCGGTCCACAAACTTCGAAACGATCATCCCGCTTCACGTACTTTTCGAACAATTTTGCCAGATTGATGTGGTTACGGCAATAGCGCCGGATGCCTTCTACACCATAGTTTCGGATGACACACCACAACTTGAAAGCTCGGAAGCGACGAGTTGCTGGTACAGCGTAGTGCTGTAGGATACGTCAATGAAATGTTAATTATTTTTATATGAGTATTTGTACAAAGACAATATAAAAATGCTATAATAATTAATATCGCTTACTTTCAAGTCTGGAAGAGTTGGTCCTTTCCAGACCTCTTCTTCCCACCCAGTCATTGGATCAACAGCCTTTGCTGCAAATCGTACCCTATTGGAATGAATAATTTTATAATTTTGATTTGTATCTTTGTAACTCAACTAGGGTAGCATAATAATGTATTGGGTTATGGCAGATCTTTCAGAACTCTGACATACCAGTGAAGAGACGCTTCGAAGTTGCACATCATCCATTTGTTTGTGTTGCAGTTGGTTGACCAAACATACTATCATAAAAAAGGGAAACAAATTAGTGTATAACCGATGCTATTAATCATAACGATTCAATTTATTGTTACATAAACTCAATTACCTCATATCCTTGCATCTGATGTCTACAAGGATGCAGAAAGGGACATGCATTAGTAATTTCAATAAATAATCTTTAATAATTTCTCTGTAGCATTTATAAAAGATTTTATTACCTCATTTCCATACAAGAAAAGCAAGACCCTGCATAAGCCCTATAAAGTCATGAATCAAAAGATGGGGTAAAAGGTACAATTTATGTGGTTATTATGATAGAGATCTTGATCTAACTAACTGTAATTGAGTATTTGCTTACGCATCACAATGAAGCCACAAGCCATACTCTTCACAGATTGGGCCGACTTCCAACAAGTCGTCAGAAGAAGTGATACCAGTGGAACCAATGATAGCACAATGATAGAAAGGAATGAGTCCCTGTGCCATGTCGTCATTGATTGCTTTCCGAAGGGTGTCCGCCTTGATGTCTAGAAAGGGGGATGTGAATAACACCATTTAATGACCAAGCAGTTACCACTTTCCCGTAATTTTCACATGACAAAGAATCTAAGAACCATACTTCCTTCGTTGTCAGGTTCCAATTTCCTAAGATGAACACAGCCCATAAGAGCACCTCTCTCAACACAGGAGTGGCACTC
>JAHZMV010002083.1:1468-20925 GCA_027743765.1 Coecobrya sp. COE2
CCAATACCAATCTCTCTCTGTGTGCAATACGCTTTTAGTGACAAGAACAGCCAAAAGAAGGATATATAAAAATATAACTTCTTTTCTTTCTCTAACCTTCTTACCTTCAATGTAAGATGGTATGTACATTTCTAGAAAAGGGGAATTTTTGCCTCCTTTTCCTTATACAATCCTGAGTCCTCCAGCTAAAAAGGTACTTTTTGTTCGGATCATGTGAAACCTTGTCTTTTTTACCTAAGAAAAAAACAAGTCGCGTAGGAAGACAATACCTATATTTTTTTACCAGAAGGTTTCTACTTTTTGTACCTTAATATATTACGTATTACGACTGAAAAAGTAGGGAACAAAATATTATGTTCGTATTATTTTCAGAGAGCTACTATGAAAAAATGTCACCTTACCTATATGAGGAAATAAGGATAAAGTTGTGTATAGGGAATAATGGAATGCATTGTACTTTTTGGTTGGGTCAGTGGACGTTTTGGAAGAAAAATAAAACGCGACGAAAGTAATTCTTCAACGGAAAGACCAATACAGTCATGTAATGTAGCATAATATGTGTGTATATATATACAGCAGCCGTTGTACTTAAGTAATTCCTCCACACTTCTCTCACAGGAGGAAACGGTTACAAAGTTTATGATTGTATGTTATACGTGTGCACATCACCGCCGCCACCACCATCACGCGAGCGTTTACATAAAACGGCAATATTGCTTTTCCATGTTAAGTATATAGTTAGGTGAATGCTGCTGTGTGTGTAACGGTAACAAAGATGATATATATACCTTTGGCGTTATTTTTATATACATTTCTGGAGGTGGTGACTTCTTCTTCTGTGCTGCTTGGTCTTCTCTTCCTCATTCATCCCATTTTGGGAGCGATATATATATGGAGTAGTTGTTGTTGGAGGAGATCTTTCTCCTCCACATTAATACCCGTATAAACTATTACGCTTTCTCTCTTCTCCTCCTGTGTGTGTACCAACACCACTGGCTCTTTTTTTCCTCCCTATCTCTTTGTCCTCGAGGAGTTCAGAGTCAGTTAGCAAGAAGGCAACGGCCCTCTAGCCCACTCACTATATTGATCTTGCTCACTTCCTTCCTCCCATTTTCTCCTTATTTCGTTCCATCAGAATCACACAAAACGGCAGAATACAAAGTCGTTAAAGGAGAGAGAGTATATTGTTGGTTGGGAGGAAGAAACCATGATGTAAAGTTAGGTAGGTAGAGATATAATGGATGTATCTCTGTGGAAGAATTTTGACATTACGACGAGTCTAAAATAAGCCGTTGTAGAGATGATGAATGAAATGGGATTAGGAAAGGGGATAATAATAATAGTACTAATTAAGGCGGTGTACATTTATTATAAGAAAATGTTCATGGCATGATTAGGTGAAGAACCAAGGCTAATATAATGTGGAAGATTTTCTGCAGGCAAAGATATTTACTAAGAAACTTTTGGGGCATTGTGATACGTGTCTTTTGGTTTACTCATTTCATTACAATTAAATACAACAACTGAACAACTAATCGTTTATCGTGAGAAAGATAAAATAGTAAAATTAATCAATTTACATGCAGAAATACAACATTTAGTAAACTACTGATTGATTTTACTGAATACTTTTAATCGATTTCATCGATAAGAAACTACAATAGCAGGACTTTGTCATTTTTGTCAAGGGAAGAATACAAAACAGGTACATTCAAGAGAAAAGTAGACAAGTGGGTACTTGTACGAAAAATGTGAATAGAGAAAGATAAGACAAAACCAAACACAAGGTAGGTGTAGACCTTGACAGAAAAGGGTTACAAAGAAGGACACTAGTTTGGTAACGGCTTTCAATTAATATTTACTTCCGCGATGAAAAGCTGATGAGTAATAACAATAATAATAACCATATTGATTTATAATTGTAGACCACAAATTTGTAGTACACTTCAGCAGACTAGCGTTTAAATAATTTGGAAAGCGTTTGTATAGCAGAATTGGATTTTTTGTCACAGGTTGGTTGACGGTCTATTGAAAGTCTTCTAGTTTAGTTTTTACTCTTGTCCATCTGCGTGTTGTATACGTAGACAAAAACCTTATTTTTGCCGTTTTAGTTTTTATACACGTAAACCGTTTTCTTTCATTTTGCAGACAAAGTGACATGTCAACGACGACAGGAAGTAGTGCCGGAAGTAGTGGTGGGGCAGCTGGAGGAGGTAACTCTGGAGGAAGCAACAGCAGCAGTGGCCGAAGAAACACGGAATCTTCATCCAGAACAGATTCGCCTCGCGAGTCGAAACCAAATCCAAAAATGTCGAAAGCTCTTTCCACCTCAGCTAAACGGTACGTTATTTTCTGTCCCAAGATAACTTGGACACTTAATTGAATTCAGAGAATTATTTTATGAACACACAAAAGACCACAAAAAAGTGCATTCGAAATTTCCGTGAATCTGCTAATTGACCAATTAACTGTGATTTTCAGGTTACTTTTCGGACTAGAATCTATCACTGCAACATCAACAGTCAAGGAGTTATTTGTTTAGATATTCTGAAAGACAATTGGTCACCAGCTTTGACTATCTCAAAAGTCCTGCTTTCAATATGCTCACTTCTGACAGACTGTAATCCTGGTAGGTTAACCATTTGGATAACCTCGATAATGATAACCTGTTATGAGATCATAAATAAGTAAATCCTAATTATATTTTGTACGTTTGTTTTAACAGCGGATCCTCTCGTAGGCTCCATTGCTACCCAGTATCTCCAAAACCGTGAGGAACACGACCGTGTTGCTCGTCTATGGACTAAGCGTTACGCAACGTAGAATAATTTTAGGAATGGTTAAAAACGCACATTTAACAAGCCAGGATAATTATTATAAAATATACTCTCTCGGACTTCTTCTTTCTTCATCCAATCCATCATTATCATCATCACAGCCGGTGAATAAATTTGAAAAAAAAACGAAGAAACATTTAATTAAGTAGGTTAACTACTGTGTGCAACGTAATCAAATTTGCAATATAAACTAAACTACTTTAGGATGCTTTACTGAAAAAAGCTTTTTTTGATGGTGACGACGCAATTCATGTAAGAAAATTAGACTGTAAGTTAACCAACCATTAGCTAGCTAATGACAAGGTGGCAGGGTAGAGAAAAGTGGGGAGTTAAAAAAATGTGTACGTAGTTTTGGACGGATTTAGATTTTTTTAAAGATAAATGATGTTTAAAAGTTAATACCGGATTTTTTTAGGAAAAGAATTTAAGTAGGCGTGTAAAAAGTTGTACAGCTTACAGTAAGTTGACGTTTGATTCCTCACTAAATCTCCGTTAAAATACCTTTTTATTATTATTACTATACAACTTTCAATAAATAGGAAGTTCAAAATATTAATGATAATAATCTAATTAAATTAAATTAGCTCTGTAAACCACATTCAAATTATGTAAGTAATCTTGTATCGTGTCCCAATTACTTATTATGTAAGGAAACATATTGTGAATCGTGAACTGCGCAACGATATGAAACGGTTTTTAAAAAACCGGCTGTAATTTATCATCCAATTTGACTAATATCAAGAATAGTTAAAATGATCTAAAAGTATGTTTAGGTAATTTAAAGGATTTTTTAGCAAAAAAATGTGCTAATTAAAGCAAACAAAGTGTTTATCGTCTTTATAACTGATATTTAATGGACGAATGATGGGTTACTTGTTATACCTCAATTTTTAAATTTTTTTGTGCTGTTCAGATTAACTGGTCTCGTTTTGTAGTTTAAGAAGTTGTAAACACTTTTTTCCTTCAGGTACACAATTATTATGCAAGTTATCAAGATAATAAACTAGTTAATTATAATTTATTTATAATTGTCCGCTTATCCGCTTTGCCTATAACGGCAAAGCCAAATCTGATTTGACTTTAATTTTCTTTAAATTATAATGTTATTTACTTTAGGAGTTACATGAGGCTGATAAATGATGACTTTGTTAAGTTAGAATGTTTTTAACGATATATGAACCCGGGATAATTAATCTTTAAAAAGAGAATTATAAGCTGGTTAACATATTAAAACATTAAAAATTATGATCATTCTTGAGATAGTTAGTTGTAGTTTGCAGAGCAGCTCACTCTTTAACTATCAATATTGAATAACTACATTCTTTTGGGCGTTTTAAACATTTTTAAAAAATATTTAAAACTTAACTGTTTTGTTTTGTTTAAATAATTGTTGTTGTTTTATATAGTTTAATACATACAACCTTTAAAATTTGTCGCTTCTCGTAAAATTGTTGTCTGTTTTTACTCGTATTTTTACGCCAAGTTTTCTCCAGTTTTATACATTATCATTATCCTCGTCAATTACTGTAATTAAACGTTTAAGCAGAAAAAACAGTTAGTTAATGGTACAATTATGCTAACTAACATAGGAAAATCTCCACACACAGTATATAAAAATGTATGTAAATATTTAATGGGTATATTATATTTACATTAAAAATTAAATTCAGAGAAGACCCTTCATAATTAAATTAAATATCCCAGCAAAAACCGACTCAATTTTAAAGGTGTACTAATACTAACTACAATTAACTTTAATAATGACGATACGTGTAGTGTTTAGTACCATCTTTAAAATTGTTCTGTTTCCTGCTCCCATCATCACATCATCATATTATGGTCTCTGTCTTTTACCAATTAAACTGTAAATTTTAATGTAAAAAGTAAACTATATTATACCAGTTAATTAAAATTCATTCTCATTTACAGTTAATTAATTATCATCCCCCGTCGTTATTATACTGTTATACATGCCACGTTTTTTTCTTTGTAAAACCTTTTGTCAATTTTCTTGCTCTATAGCCGAAACAATAATTTTTTTGTGACAAAATAAAGTTTGGTTGAGAAAAAGAATTAAACTAACTACTGATCATTTAAATTAGCAATTAAGATTGCATGCAAAATCATTAAAAACCCACGCGATAATAATGCCAGCATACAAAGCCATAAAAAGCCGGTTTTTGCCATCGGCCACGGTTGGTTTTGTCCACTGGCTTATTCGATACGACTCTAGATGGCGCCCTGTGCTCATTTTCATGAGAGGACCACATGCCGCTATACTCGCCCATGTTAATCGAATACCCTGATGGGCCATACCTATCCATGTATTCTTTCAACAAGAGAGAAATACACGTGAAGGATATCTCCTCCATCTCAACAAACTCGTTGGCCTTTTGCCTCTGCTGCTGCTTGAGTGAGTGAATTGGAGAAGAAAAGGCGAGAGTTTCGTGATCTCGGGCTCCATTCTTTTTTTCCATTTATTTTTTCGAAAATCTTTAAATCTTGTGAGATCCGGAACAACTGGTAATTAATAATTAAATTAATTAAGTTAACTGGGCTTGCTAAAAGTTATTGTAGTTAATTTGGGTTGGGTTTTTTAGTTAGAAACCCACCACCATTATTTAAGCTAGTCAGCTGTTTTTAATAGGAGAGGTGGTTAAAATTGAGTGGTTGGTGGTGGTGAAGATTTTAATTATTGTAGTAGTTAGGAAATTGGTGGTAGTAAGGTAGTTAGTTAATGAGCGGATGGGAATGTGTGGTGGTTTAATTGTAATGATGATTTGTTCTTTTTTGGTTTTTAGAAAATGGCGTTGTTTCGGCTTGCGCCAAAGAAAGTTAACCTTTCCCCCTTGCTTCAACAAGTAGCCAGGGCGAGCGGTGGTGCTGTTCATCTTGGAAGGGCGAAGATTGGAAATCGTGATGTTGTCGGGTATGGAGTCAATGGGGAGTACAGCTATATAGATCATATTGCTTTCCCCATGCCAGCTATCCGATGGAAGGAAAACACTCCGGAGGTCCAGGTAAAAAGACGTTGGATTGCTAGTTAGTTAAGTAGTAAGTAGTAGTAGAGTAAATTAAATTGCAAT
The DNA here is from genome assembly GCA_027743765.1 of Coecobrya sp. COE2. Lineage (NCBI taxonomy): Eukaryota > Metazoa > Arthropoda > Collembola > Entomobryomorpha > Entomobryidae > Coecobrya > Coecobrya sp. COE2. Next base: position 7,392 of record JAHZMV010002083.1, read on the forward strand.
TTGGAGAGGGAGGATAAATACTGTGCACAGCAATATAGTCCTAAGCATCTCAATAAAGATGGTGCATTGGGGTGCGAGCTGTGCTAAATCAAAATATAGCGTTCGGAACCATTGGCCTAAATAAAAATGATATTTAAGGTTACACTGAGTGAAACGTGACAAATGAGCGTAATTTTAAGCCTAATTGCTGCATTTTCTATTGTTTTTCATGTATGTATGCATATACCTAACTAATTTTTTTGAATGGTTGTGTTGCAATAGGCTCTGAGGGACAAGGAAAAGGGTGACTGGAAGAAGTTGTCCGTTGAGGACAAGAAAGCCCTGTACAGAGCCAGTTTCTGTCAAACCTATTCAGAAATGTTGGCTCCTGACGGTCGATGGAAGAGCATCGTAGGAATGTCCCTTTTCTTCATCTCCCTTAGTTTCTGGATTTACATCTGGGAAAAGTTGTATGGTAAGTGGACTAAAGAATGATATGGATTTTATACCTTTGCTATACTGCGCCAGATAGAACATAATTAACTTTTAATTTAAACTTTCTTTCTGCTTTCCAGTATATCCTCCCATGCCAGACACTATTACTAACTTGGAGAAGAGGCAAGCCCAATTGAGGAGGATGATTGACATGGGTGTAGATCCTATTGACGGCCTGGCCTCCAAGTGGGACTACGAAAACAACCGGTGGAAGAAGTAAATCAGCAATAAAAACATCAGTTTATTGCCTGTAATTAAACAACACATTCGAATAATTAAGTGAATCCCAGTCATCATCGTCATCAACAAGGAAGTCATTACAAACAAATAACAACACCTGTACTTCATGTTAATGTAATAACGTAAAAATATGCAAACGTATGCTAACTGGTTATTTCTTTTTTTGTCGTTATAAATAATTCTTCATCTCTGTCTCTTTTGATGAGAACCAGCAGCAGCGTAATAAAAAAACGTGAATATAGACTTCAATAATAAAAAAACTCTGTAAAAATTTTAAATGCTATTAAAATATGTAGCCGCGATTCTACGTAAAATATGGTCGTGAACACCTGTGTAGAAAATAAACGTAATTTTTTGTGTTAACTATAGTCCTTTTTAATTAATCAACATATTTTTATATGCAATTTAAAAAAAAACTATGGAATATGTCATACGCACGTTTGCGGTAGACTTTACAGCATCATCGTGTCATAAACGCTAACGACTTGGATTACTTTTATGATTTATAGACATTTAACCAGGTAACTGTTTGACTAACTAGGCTAGGCTAGGGTGTAAAACCAACGTCAATTAGATTAGCATGCAGTAATTAATAAATGCAATCTGTAAACCACAACTCAGCAGCCGGTTAGGTATAGTGACGAAGATACTCAGTATTCAGGATGCTTTATTCGTTATCTCTTTATTTCCAAGAGAAGGTAAGGCAAATAGTGTGACTTTTTTTTACATGAATTCATGACACATTTGGCAAGCTTTTATTTTAACAATTTGTGACGATGAAATATTTTATCTTATCCCTATCTCCAGCAGTCGTAAATCAGCCTTCCCAGTCAGTTTACCTGATTACGTTAGTTTACACATGGCAGGTTTTCGAATATCACGTTCGTCATGTTCATTCAGATTCATGATGATTTTGATAACATTTTCATAACGGCAATTCATCATCATATTATATAGCCAGCCTGTCTAAATGGCCGCATTTATCTTTTTCGTTAAAAATATTTAACTTAAAAAAATCTTTTCCAAGATGGTCTACTTTCCGTGCAGAAATAAACTGACAAAAATTCTATTCCTTTTATGTGCATTTATCTTTACCGTTTCCTTTTTACATCAAGTACTTCTCCTTACTAAAAGAAATAAACGGTTTAGTATAACTATAAGTACAGACGATGACGAGGAATTTGTTCCAAACCTTAACGATTCCACCATAAATGTACCTACTCTTTCTGACGAACAAGAGGAGGAATGGGAACTGGAAAATGAAAACGTTCCAGAATTGTCACTGATTCTTGGAAGTAAAGGTGGGCCTACTGGGTTCAGTGGAAACTGTGCCAGGTTCCCTAATCTTTACGCGGTTCGTTTTAGTAATATCCATTGGCAGGTAATGAGAGGAAAGCATTTAAAAGTTTCATTTAATTGTTCATATGTCACCGGTTTTGTTTTTTTCAGGAAATATGTTTTGTTTTCAGATTGAAGAAACACGTACTCAAACCTACTATTTTTACTCGGCATATCTGGACATGAGAGGAAATCAATCAGTGCATCCGAATCATCCTTATGATAACGCACTCGTTCGCGTTTTAGCCATGAGTGATCAAGTTAGACTGAATACAAAAAATTCAACGCTGAAAGTGTGTCAGTTTTGGTTTGAAGCGAAACCAAAACCCGTATTTGGAAATGTACAAAAATATTCATATATTTAATTGCACAGAACATATTGAAGCAAAGCACATAATTTCTCATGCAAATCTGTTGTCTGTCAGATTCTTGAAGTGAAAATGAATTGGGTTTACCTGTGGGGAAATCGTGCACACTATTTTCCCTACTTGATTACGTGTCAATTACCTGGTGGATTGAAAGAGGTTTTTAATGATTTCTTATTGATTAATTAGTGAACTTAACTGGTTTTGTAACGACGTATCGTTATTCATATTAAAACAGATGCCGGCTTCTGTAAGCCTTGTACCTTCCAAGTGCACCAATGCTACTAACAATCTAAACATTCTTCACCGAGAGCGTGCCGACTCACTTTCCAAACGAACTCCCCAAAAGGAATTTGGCGTTTGTGTGAAAGCGTTAGATTTTCCTGATGCAAAAATGAAAGTTAGACTGATGGAGTGGATTGAAACGCTGAGATTGCTGGGAGCGGATAAAATTTTCTTTTATGAATATTTCGTCGATTCTGAAATAAAAAAGGTGTTGGATTATTATGAAACACGGGATATTATAGGAGTAACGCAGACCACACTTCCGGGAGAGCTTCCCAATCAGGCCCAATTAAGACACGTGTTTATTCAGGGCAAGAGATTGGAAAAGAGGCTGACTGAGCTTATTCCGTATAACGACTGTTTTTACAAAAATATGTATGATTACAAGTACATTGCTATTATGGACACTGACGAGGTAAAAACAAATTATAAATTAAGTATAATAATTACTTTTAAGTTTGAATTTAATTATTATTACATTCACCCGTTTCAAAGATCATTATGCCGGCGACGGAGGGCATGACTTGGTCAGATCTTATTAAAGTTGTCATAAAATCTGACATCGGTTTGGAGATATTTAACAAACGACCAGTTACTACTTTCTGCTTCGAAAACTTCTACTTTCTGGATGGAATGCTGGACGGAAGGGAAAATCAAGTTTCGCACATTCCCCCAGAGTATCACATGCTGAGACATCCATTCCGTTCCAAAAACTCTACAGGAAAGCGTTACATGAAGTGCTTCCACTCGACGGAAGCAACGCTTGGCGTTCATAATCACTTTGCATTTTTCTGCACAGAGGGGAAAAGATGTAACCGTCATTATATTAGTGTGCAGCGTGCCCAAATGAACCATTATCGGTCGACTTGCGTCAGGGAAATTAAAAATTGTACAACGTTTCTGCGTGAAGCAGTACCTGACAAAAAACTGTGGACGTACAAGGATCAAATTGTAAATCGTGTGCAAACAGTATTAAATTATATAAATGTGTAAAGTAGACGATACGGATGACTATAATAATTTGTATAATTTAACTCTTGTTTGTAGTGTAACCTTTCTTATTTTCGTATTGAAATGGAATCATTATATAAATTTAACAGTCGATGTAACGCATTATGTTTACATTTTTTAATATGTCTTATGCAAACAAACATATTAATTAATTATGAAGCGTCCCTGTCATCTTTTAGCTTTTCAGTTATTCTTACCTCATAACCAATTTTCCAGCCGTTAGCCAGTAAAGTTACTATTTATTTTCATACTTCATCAGACCATGTAATCGATAGATTGATAGACCAAATAGATTCCGAAATGACTATCGATGATGGCTTTCTATTTTCTCCATATTTCGTTCACGTTGCTTTTGTCCACAAAATAATTAATAATAATGCTTTTCCCGTCACTCACTACTGATTACATTATAAATTATTGTAGGCTGTGGTAAGTTTGTTTCAGAGTCAATAAATAGGTATATGCCACATCAAAGGCAAAAATATTTCGCATTAACGTTGCATAAATGTCGTTTGTTTTCAGAAATTATAGCCAACCCACACCACATCCTATGCTTCTCACCGTCACCGTTTTTGTTTGGCGTAATAACAGACATAAATATCGTATAAGGTAATTACAAAACGGCCAAGGTCGGTTTGATGTTTTATCGCCCACTTTTCTCTTGACTGACTCCACTCAAGCTTTCACAGAGCCTTATTTTTTGATAGATAGATAGGATTCCTCCTCCTTCCATCGCTGTTCGTTTTCTCTCTGTTTGCATGAATGAATCTTTTATCGTTTTAAACGCTGGGAAGCCTTCAGGCAGGCATAATTATTCCGTCCAACAAATTTCTCTTTGGGAAAGAAAAAGCGTTACAAACGGCTAATCAATGGCTATAATGACGGTTAATCGCTTTCAGTTTTGTAATGGATTGTGACACGAAAATATTATGGATAAGCTGAGCAAGCTTCAATTTTTATTTTCCAGTTCGTTTACGACTTAACCAACACCTATGTTTTTCTGCTCTTTTTAAACATTGCATTATATACCCCTGTGTGAGACCTGCTTGAAGCGTTAATTAAAATTTGCAATTTAATTAGCACAAAATGACCGAGGATAACATACTTGATTCCTCCTACGAGTTTAAAGTGGAATACGACAAGGATAAAAATTTGGTTGAGCTATTGATTGAAAAGGCGAATGAGCACGCAGAAAATGGGAAGAGTCAGTGGATGGTATGTACACAACACACTAATTAATTAATTTGCGTGGTACCGGTGTTTGAAGATGTAAAATAAAGCTAAAAGCGCAAACCATTTAGAATTAAAAATAATATTCTTGTTTTTAGACGGACTCCTTGACAGGAGAAAGTTTCGATTTTGGCTCTTTTGATGACTTGACACGAAGAATTGGAAGTGCGCTTTACAAGCGAGGCTTAAGAAAAGGGGATATTGTGATTTTTATGGAAATTGATATTGTCAAACAGCCTGTATTTCTGGGTGGTATATGGAGAGCTAACGGAATTGGAAGAGCTTCATATCCAGAAGATGACGAAGGTAAAATGAAACAAAGTGTTTTAACTGGTTTTGATACTTATCGCAAGTTACCCCAACAGAGACTTTACTGGGTCGTGTAAGAGAAAGTCGTACCGGCTGGATATACTGTGAACCAATGCATGCTCCAGTATGTCTTCGAGTAGCAGAAAAAATATATTGGGATGTTGAGGTCATTGTGACCAGTAAGGAGCCTGTAGAAGGGTGCATATCAATATACGAGCTGATGGAAGACGATGGCTCAGGTGAAAAGTAAATAAAATTAAACAGATAAAGTAGAGTTCTACAATTGGGGCTATGCGAGAAAGTTTTCCTGGAGACAACTTTATTGTTGTGCTGCTCTTTTAGAGCTGCCAGAGTTGAAAACTGGTCCGGATGACCCCGCCATTATCATGAGCACTAGTGGAACAACCGGAAATAGTAAAGGTGCTGTGATAACCCAGTCTGCTTTAATTTGGCAAGCGTACACAACGGCAAGTGGCACTTTGCTTTTTGAAGACAGAATCAATTTAATTTTTACCAAGAGCACACACATTTCTGGGGTGGTTACCCCATTTGCTTCCTTACTGAGTGGAATTGGCTGCATATACCTTACTTTTATTTCAAGGCAGAGGGTTTTGGATGTTGTGGGAAAGTACAAAGTAAAAAGATAAAGTTTAAGAAAAGATAATGAATTTATTTAGCGTTTTCTGTCTATCTGATTATCCGAAAAACATTTGAATTGACAGCCAAGTTTCATTTTTGGATTTCCAACATTTCTACTAATGTTGGTGCATGATCCAGAGGCTTCCAAGTTGGATCTGACAAACCTGGAAATCATTGGCAGTGGTGGGGCTCCAGTTACCCCGGCTGTTGTCGAAGCCCTAATGACATTGCCAAGTATGAAAAGCGTGATTAATGTGAGTTTAACTTCTTCACAGTTAGAACCCTTTACGGAACGTGCTCCAATTAAGACAATTTCCTTGTTTCGTTTATGATTGTAGGTGTATGGTTTAACGGAATGCGTTCCACTGGTTAACAGTGTCGACTTTGATCGCAAAGAAGCTATGGAAGGTAATTCGAATGAATTTGGCAGAAACATTCATTTTTGTAAGCAGAAGGAATAATAACATGAAATTTGTTGGGTTGTCTCAGGACGCCCCGAAGCTAGTACTGGAAAACTGGTACCGGGAGTACGTGCTAAATTCATGGATACCGAAACTGGAGCATCGGTAGGATCTGGTGAGATTGGAGAGCTGTGTGTGCAATGTGAAGGAATGTTTAAAGAATACTACTTAAACCCGGAAGTAAGGATGGCCAATTTGAAATTCTTCTTTTAAAACAAAACTAATGAAATTTCCAAATATGAATTAAACAATGTTGAATGTTGGCTTAATTTGTACAGGCAACCGAAAAGGCTTTTGATGAAGGATACTTTAAAACTGGTGATGTAGGTTAGTGTTGTAATTTGCTTAGTTTTTCTAAATAATTTCACGATATTCAATTATCGTCATAATATTGAAATTATTCTTGACTTTCATCAGGGTACTGCGATGAGAATGGCTTCATCTTTTTGGTAGACAGAGCAAAGGAAATTTTCAAATATTTCAACAATCATGTATGTTTTTAATTAAACCTGTCATCCATGTAATTTTCAAATGTTAAAATCACTGACATGCAAATCACCTCATTTTTTAATTAGATCTCGCCTACAGAAATTGAAAACATTATTTTGCAACATCCATCCATTGCTGAAGTTTGTGTGATTGGAATTCCAGACCCAGACGGTGGAGGTAATAATTGCACACAATTATAGTCCCAATTTCGTAATTAAATGTTAATAATTTTGTACTATAATTGTAGGACAAATACCCCGTGCAATTTGCGTTCCAACATCAGACTCGGCTGTCAGCGCAAATGAAATATTGGAATATACAAACGGTAAAAAACAATTTATGTTAATTAACTAAATTGAAAACCGATAAAGTAGATTATTATGTATTCATAAAAAAATCTTGACGAATTTCGGTACTAGGTAAACTAGCCGGCTACAAGCATCTTCGCGGAGGGCTCTACTTTGTTGCCGAACTTCCTAAAGGAAAGACAGGGAAAGTGACACGCTTGCTTGTTGAAAAACTTCAACTAGACGCTGACATACTTTAAAACATTTAATCAGAAGTATGTTTTCATAGTTCATTTTGAAGTACCACATAATAATAATGAGAAATTAAAAGTTTCCAAAACTCAACCAATTACTGTGTATAAATATAAAGAATTGTACATCTATTATTGTCAGTTTTTAATTATAAATTGTAGTAATGTAAATTATATACTGGTCTCTGAACATATTTTTCTTATAGAATTAGCAATAATACCTATACATTCAAAATACAAAGGATTTCATCGTTTTTGTCAGTTAAACAAACACTAAAATATTCATCATCACTCAGTTTTTAAGTATTCCCACAACAAAAACATTATGCGTCATATTACAGTTAAAATTTCATCTCGCCAAAATTAGCACAGAACAAAAAAATCTGTTTTTCTTTTGGAACAACAAGCTGGATATTTATGACAAAAAATTGTTTTAAGAGGTCATACAAACTTATTTGCTTACTTCCTTAGTCTACACAATTTACACACTTTACATTTTTGCCAAGAAAGCCTGATTGCAACATTTCATTATCTTCAAATTGCGTAAAAACAACCTTTGCCATTGACTTTTTAAGTTTTAAATAAAAATCCCAAAAAAAAGATTTCAGTTAACTATTCTGCATTTGGTACGTTTCCTTATTTTTAACATTTAAATCGCTTTTATACGCTGTCAATTACAAAAGCTACTCATTTTATGAAATTTTATGAATAGTTTTCAGTTTTGCAATATTTTAGCGGAATTACAAATTAAGCAGTAGTATGGGTGCGCAACGGGTAGATTACAATTAATTAATATTATTATTGCTTATTTAAAAAAAATGTTTTGTAATTAACAAATTGTGTTCAGTCTTCTAAGCTCTTAGTTTAACTCTACCACTCGTGGCAATGATTTCCTTGCGAAATTCGTTGATGACAATCAACTCATAAATTCGGTACAAGTTCAAGGGTTCCAGTGCCCAGTCAGCCCAATCATATCGCAAAGTGGCGATTCCAAAGATGCTCAGCATGAGAATGAACACGGTGATTGTGAGACGAACCCAGAACCAGAGCTTGCAAGCGGCTCCATCGCGCTAAATATATGCAAATATAAATATAATCCGGGTATAAATTGAGTTGGAATTGACAAAAAAATAAACTTACATTCTTAGAAGCCCCAATCAACAATCGGCACAGCCAAATTTCCAGCAGAATGTAGCAGATGAAAATGACAAATGCAACGACAACCTGGACTATGTAAACGGTCATGGAGAAATCTGGAAAAAGAAAGTAAAAGTAGGTAAGCATTTCATTTCCGGACACGGTGTTGTCTTACCATAAAAGGCTATGCAAAAATTTGCATCTTACTTCGAGCAAATTCCAATAGTTCCTGAGTCGCATTCGCGTGAATTGCATGTATTTCCGCTTCATCTTCTTCTCCAGCTGTGACATTTGCATGAAGGCCATCTATTCAAAGAAATCGTCAAACACGAAATTATTATATTTTCGCTACTATAAATGGCATTAAGACTTATGACTCATTAAATCATTTCATTGCATGTGTTAATGTGTTTTAGGTAGTATGCAAGTGTTTCAATACACCATAAAAATGAACACCCACGTGTGTGTATAATAAACCATGTAATATTAATGGCTCCTCAGAAACAAAATGACGGAACATTTAACGTTAATACTTCAGTCAGAGTTGCGCAACCGGCCTATAAAAGTCTAATTTGTACTTTGTACGTAAAGTATATAATGGAAAATCTGAGGTTATTTTATTTTACAACATGACATTTTCTTCAATGAAGTCATTATTGGCACATTGACATATTAAACTTTTAGGTATTTTTTTTCTGGGATTACTCCAACTCGAAATAGGCATCAAAATTAACTGTTAATATCTCCTCAAATAATATTGACACAAATAATATGCTACATTGCAAAAACATAAGTATTTGTATTGAAGCACACAAAAAATTGATTTCAATCTGAACAATCCATTAAAATTACTATCTTGACTAAACTTATAATAAATTGCTTTATACCTACCTGGGTAATCGCTGTCGACTTCTTCATGGGGATATTCCATGTAATCGTACACAACCAAGCGGAATGTAATACTCAGGACACATATTACCTGCACATAAGATTATACAAAAACACTGTTAGTCAAGTACAAAAGTCATAGTTTATAGGTCAGAAAACAATCATGCATATTATAACAACGGCAATTACATGAATTGCAAATTATTGCCCAATCGTGATTCAACTTTTGTAATAAAATGACTGGATTTCATATGAAAAAAGAATCCTATGCCAAGATTCACTCACGGCTTTAAGTAAAGTATTTAATTTCAAAAATTAATTATGACGTCAGCCACCAAGCCAGGCTACTGTAATATGATCGAATTCTACATTTAATGTTATATGGCTATATGACGCATGTGACAATTTTTCATGTTACATTTTTTATTGGTGGAAAAAGTCTCTGCACAATATATACATATATTTTTATCTCCAATTACGAAAGTGACAACTCAATTCTTATTTTTTGGCTGCACCTGGCGTTCTTATTGCTAGGCCGAGTGGAATGCCAAAAAAAGAGTACTCCTCCTCTTCCTTCTTCATCTCCTCTTGTGTAAGCATGACCAAGCTTGCAATTCATGTGTGTCGTATGGACGGATATGAAGGAAGAGGAAGGACAAGTCAATGAAAAAATGTATAATATGCAACGTTTCAATAGTCCTGCTTGGCATGCGTTTTTACAGCCGCCGCTGATAATGCAGAAGCTTAACTTTGGAAAAATAAATAAATAATTTTTGGTTTTACTTACCAAGTCAGCAATCGCGATAACCCTTGCCCCCTTCTGCAACGAGTAGCCACACAGCGGATGAAACATTTTATTCAAAATGTCACAAAATTCCACTTAAAATATTCAAACTTTTTTAAAGCCTTTTGTTCTTCAACACTGACTTATTGACACTCTTTTCTCTATTGTTTGTACGTTGCACAAAAATTGAGATCTTTTTTGAGACGAATCACCTCAACCCTCTTTGTAAACCAGCACCGTTCTTTTTTTACGTATCGATGACTCAACTAAAATATAATCCTCTTTTCTTGTCACCTGCCGCCCCAAAAGTCAACTACGGTTTTTTATCCCAAAAACAGTCCAAAAATATTTTTTATTGTTGTGTTTACGACTTTGCAGTGATAATGGTAAAAAATGTATGTCGTGTCACTTCACTTCACAGAAACAACTGTATGAATGATAATGTTGAGTTACACAAGAGTTAACTCCTACATGGCATTATTTTCGAGAGCTCTATAATAGCTTCTTGTGTGAGGTTGACTTTTTGAGTCAGAAGTGAACTAAAAAAGGTTTCTTCGCAAAAAACAGAGATTTAGTACCGATGCTGATGATGATGACGACTTTTGTGACGATGATAGTCTATTTGCACCTCAACAACATATAATAAAAAAATACTTAAGAATCAAAGTCGTTTTTACTGATGAACTTTTCAGCAGAGTGCAGATACACTTTTATAAGCCAAAAGACTAAAACTGTGTAGCTTTTTTTATCTTTCGCATATCAACATCACCGCACACTCTCTGCCATATAAACTGCATCTAATGTATCTACCAAAAACATACACTTCTTTTTTCTTCAAGTTTGTGTGAGTAATGCTATTTTTGATAATGTTGTTGACTTGTTGACTACTAACTAACCGACTGACTCAATGTAAATGTATGTGTGTATTTATTTTTATCTGAAAAAGAAAATCAGATCAAACTCTCGTTCTTCTAGGCATAAATAATAAGAATAATGACGATAATGAGATTACTTCATAATAATATTTTTGTTGAAAAGTTGGGGCTCTTATACATTTTTTTGCATCAGTAGCCACACAAGCAGCAGTAGCAAACCTACTGATTTAATGTGCTGTATATTTGTATATAAGTTTGTATGAAAAAAAAATTACAACAAAAATTGTTGCGCTATATGTGTTGCTTGCTTCGTATACACCGACCGACACAACAACGCACCACCGTCAAACAAACCAGAGCGCACACAAGTTTACTTCCTACGAGGACGACGACAACGTGAGGAATGCTCAAAAATGTTGGTGCTGCTGCTTCACAAAAGTTTTAAGTTGGATATGGGATGTGTAGAAATGTTGGTGCCAGAAGAGATGCTGCAACTTGGACCAAAATGCGCCAGCGCAGTGATATAATAGCCCTAACTACTTTTAGACTGTTTCACAGCAGCAGCCCTCCCTCGCAACAAAGTACTTTTAACTTGACTCTCTCAAAGCGCAGAATAGAGAGATAAATAGAGAGAACCTTATTTTCAGCTTACCTATCCATGCAAATAAATAAGTAAAATTATATAGGTAGATAGGTTATCATCATCATGTGTGTATTATGTACCAAATTTTTTTATGTATGCCTACACGAAAAATTTTATTCTGTGTGAAATTTCATATTTTTCCTCCTTTTTCGCCCACACTTTTTGTTTTGATCAATTTCACTTGCATTTTCCTTTAACCCTTTCAATTTATGCACATATTATAACTAACTCAATTGACAAAAAGGCATCTCATCTCAAATCTCAGGATGACACGAGAGGACCAAGGCGAATAACCGATACATGGCAGCCGACGACAACGACCAGATTAAATGATGGTATCTCTTCTCGAGTAAAAAATTAATAACAGCCAACGCAATCAAAGAAACAAACACCACCACCACCACGGCACCAGTTTCACCATCAGATTGTAGATCGACACTCTTCCATCATCAGTAGCAGCATCCATCCAACAAACTTTTTAAAAGCCAAACAAGCAGAGCGATAAAAAATATGATGAAAAATATAGTTAAAGCAATCAGCGAATAATACACTGTGCAAACACTACTTTTATTCTTCCTTTTATTTCAAAACTCTATAAAACGCTGCTACACGCTGCATTATAGTTTATAACAGACCGTTGACCGTTTTGTGTGTCCACCCTCGCAGCAGTAGAGCACAATGCACAGAGTTTGACATCAACTGCCAATTGCCAAGTAATAATGCAATTTTCTTCAAAGAAAAGATGGACATATTGAATATAATCAAGCTTTTAAATAACTTTTTTTTGGCTCGTGATGATGATAAACGAATCATGATAAAAAGTTCATATACGTGTGTGTGCATGTGTGCTGTTAGTATCGCAATTGATAGCGTGGCGATAGGGAGCGATGAAGATGACGAAGATGTTGACTCGTTATTGACTTGTGATCTCTTCTGCTGATTTTTTTTTTCACTGGGAAGGGGAACTTATATAATAGAGCTGTTTACAGTTTGCATAAAAAGAAAACACTCCTTCTTTCAAAATATAACCTCTCTTTTTTCTTTCAATTCTTCCTTTATTCCTCCTAATAATTCGTATATAGCGACAACATTGATTAAAGCTGCTAGCTCGACTCGACGAGATCTGATGGAGACAAGCTTTGCAAAAAGAAATGTCGAAGACGAAGAATAGGAAAGTATCTTTATATAACTTTTTTATTATTATTTTTTATTTTATTGTCTTTACTTTCGCGTGTCTTGTTTATCTATTCATCATCATAGTCATCGTGTTGAGTTGGGTCGTATAGCTGTAATATTCAGAGAATGATGAAGATTTGAATAGACTGTTATTTAGGATCGGCCCGCCGACATGGGTTGCCAGTGAAGGAGTCGTTTACTCGAGAAGAGTCAAAGTCAAGTAAGCAGAGAGAGAGAGAGAAGATAAGAAGATGATGAGTCAAATGACTGGCAAAGAAAAAACGGAAACTTGGGTTTAATGTTTGCATTGCAGCTGCACATACGAAAAATTAGAAAAAAAAGGTAATAAAAAGAGTAACAGAGGTTCATTTTTTCAGGAGGTGAATGAATGAGAATTTAGTACGGAATATTCATAAATAATATTCATGAGAGGATTTTAAAATAAATAAAGATGAAGCGAGAAAAGGATTTTAAGTAATTTTATAGCTTATGCAAAAAAATATTCATCTATAACGAAAGGAAGCGATACTGCAGTTCTTATTATTGCATGCAGGGAAGCAATCACTGAAAACGTACGTCAAGATAGACAGATGTGCTAAGCAAAGAGGAAAAATAAAGTTATGAGAAAGATTTTTTGAAACGTCAGTTATAA
>JAHZMV010002084.1:0-17457 GCA_027743765.1 Coecobrya sp. COE2
CGTCGAAACTGCGTAAAATTGCCAAGAAGGAGAAAAAGAGCAAGAAGTCTAGTCATCACAGCCATAAACACAAGAAACACAGTAAGGACAAATCCAAGAAGGAAAAGAAGTAAGCTTAAGATTTTGAGTAAACTAATTGTAAGTTAATTTTTATGATTAATAACTGACGATTTTGATGTTCCTTTAATGTATTTACAGGAAACTGAAGAAGGAAAAGAAGCATAAAGAGAAACATAATGAGGAATTTTCCAAGCAAATCGACGAGGTACTTTCCACCACAAAAACGCCAGAAATATCGCCAAAGCGCAGTAGAACATCAGCAGCAGGTGACTTAACTACTTCCAACGAAACTAAATCATCTCGAAACAACAATAACAACAATGGAATCCCAGAAGTTGTCTCCTCTCCAGCCAGTACACCTCCTAGCACAAAAAAGTCCAAACTGGACCAAGAAGAAGGAACGGCTTCGATGAACTCTTTGGAAATGATTGAAGAGGAAATGAACCTGGAAGAGCTTATGAGGCAAAAGGAGTTGCTTCAGAAGCGCCTTATGGAAATTACACCAGCACCAGCAGCGACGACAACAGCCAGTGAAAATAAGAAATCCAGGCATCATTCTCGTCCGGAAGTAATAACGCTGGATGGAAGTTCAAGGGATGCGTCGAGAGAAAAAGAAGCCAAACAGGGAAAGGACGGAGAAGATCGCAGAAGGGATGTTCGAGACAAGGAAAGAAGAAGGAATGAGCGTGAGGATGAAAATGAACGCCGCAAGGAAAGGGATGAAGAGAGAAAAGACCGGGAGAAAAATAGGGAACGGGAAGACATTCGTCGGGAAGGCAGAAGAAAGGCTAACAGGGATGCAGAGCGTCAAGCGGAAATAGACGATCGTAATGACAAGGAAAGGCGTCGCAACGATTCTAGTCGGCACCGGAGTCCAGGAGAAGGCGGCAGAGGATCCGTGCAACGTAGTCGAGGAAATAGTCCTATCTCATCTTCTCGATCTGCAAGGCAAGTCCCTCACAAATAACAGAGCATTAAAAATCTATAAATTATTACTATTATTATACATACACAGTTCAATATTCAACTTTTAAAAATATTTGACGATTTTACTAAGTGAGGTTGATGATGCGTTTTTGTCAGTTAGCTTAAAATATAATGAGTATTCCGTAATCCCAAAACATCGCTGGGGGTGACGACACAAGAATTCCCGTGCCACACATGCCTACTTTCTCTCGTTTTTTACACTTTCACGGCTTCATGTAACTTGATCTATCAACCAACAACTAAGAACAATATTTGCTGCCATCCTGTGATAACCCCAGTGATTTGTGAATATATGTATGAAGAATGATAGAAGATGAGGCATAATTATCACGTTAGTTATTTTAATTTACTCACAAAATCTATGTTCCACTAAATTCACAGACCTTCAGCCTTTGACATGGAAAGCCGTGAACGGGAAAGGGATAGAAAAAGGAGACACGACGAACGGGATAGAATGGATAGAAATCGCGGGGATAGGGATCGCGATAATAGAGTAGATAATAGAGATCGCGGTAGAATGGATAGGGATAGAGGTGGGGACAGGGATCGGGGCGGTGGGGATAGACGAGATCGGGATCGCGGTGGGGATGACAGGAGAAGGGATCGGGGGGATCGTAGGGACAGAGGAGATGGTCGCGGTGGAAAGCGGGACGAGCAGGGATCACGAAGCAGAGCAAAGGTCGAAGTTGACTCTGATGAAGAGCTGTAAGTGACAAGATAGGTGTAGCATTATCATTTTTTATGGAAGTGATTTTTAAAATCTGTCTTCTTGTTTGTATAGAACTTATGTGGACATAAAATTGGACGATGACGAGGAAGACGAGGATACCATTATCCAAAAGAGGCGGAGGGAGAGGGAAGAACTACTTCGGGTAAGAAAAAGCCTTTTTAAAAAGTTTGTTTGCTGATTTTTATGGAATATTTTAAACATGATTTAATCGTCGGTTTTAATGTTTACAGCGCCTTGGAGCAGCAGGGGAAGATTCCAACATATCGGTAGGATCCAAGTCCAGTGTGAGCCCAGCGGAAAGTCGGATATTATCCGAGCAGAGTGAGAAAACGCTCGATAGTGATGGTAAACTTTCTAACTCATTTCACTCTAAACTTTCACACTCTCCTCCGAATAATCATAGCAGTCTCAAGAACGGAAAGAGCAGCAGCGGGACATCAGCAGAGAGCTCGTCAGCCCGGCTCAATAGCAAGGTAGACGCGTCCGCCAAGGATGACAAAAAAGATGACGCCAGTAGCAAGGCGACAGAGGCGGAAGAAGAAGGGAAAAACGAAAGTTCCGAGAACAATGAGGATGCTCGGCAGCATAAAAAGAAGAAGGCGTCTCAACAAGATATATTCGCTGAGCAGGACATGTTCTCGGAACATTTTGATGTAAGCAACCACATTAAAACGGTCACGGTAATTAAAATTTATCTTTCAAATTACTAATGTGAAACATATTTTATTTAATTGCAGAGTCCCAGTTCGTATATTGAGGGGTCGATGATGGGTCGGGAACCATTGGCTAAATTTAATTATTCGGTTTTTGCAGGTAACAGAAAATAAAGTAGTTTTGAAGCTGTGTGATTTCGGATCAGCCTGTTATTCACACGAAAACGAAATCACGCCATATTTAGTGAGCAGATTTTATCGAGCCCCTGAAATAAGTAAGTTGACTAATGCAATAAAATAAGTTTACTATTTATAAAACATTTAAAATTACTTTACAAATTATAGGAGAGTATGATCAGAACCTTAATGTTGAGTTATACCCTTAGTCTTAGGTATTCCGTATGACCACGGGCTGGACATGTGGTCGGTAGGATGCACGATTTATGAGTTGTACACGGGAAAAAATCCTCTTTTCCGGAAGTTCCAACAACCAAGTAAGCAGTAAGCAGATTTCTACTCTAAAAATAATTGCTCAAAACTTATGCAAAAAAAGCATAATAATTCTTCTGACCTAATTTATTAAACTAATCTATTATCTTGTGTCAATTTTTTTTAGATGTTAAAGTACTTCATGGACCTCAAAGGAAAGTTTCCCAACAAGCTGATTCGGAAAGGGGCCTTTAAGGATAATCACTTTGATGGAAACTGTAACTTCCTCTATCGTGAAGTGGACAAGGTCACGGAAAAGGAGAAGGTTGTCACAATGGGCACTATAAATCCCGGCAAGGATCTCCTCAGAGACCTTCTCAACAATCAGGATCTCCCTCCAGACCAACTGAGGAAAGTGACTCAACTGAGAGATCTCCTGGATAGAATTTTAATGCTGGACAACACGAAAAGAATTAGTATCAAGGATGCACTCTCGCATCCTTTCATCAGCGAAAAACTCTAAAAAATATACGGAGCATTTCGTTTATAGAAAAATAAAATCTATACAACAATTATATAATATATCATCATAATATATATATCGAATAGTTTGGAAGATTTGACATATTGGTTTTTACCTAAAGTATATATATATAATTGTGAAGATTGTATGGATAATTAATTATTTTAGTTAAAAGTAGATTTAAATTAGATGTTTCTTTTTCTGTTTGTATTTAATGCATGAAATTAAGTTTGGTAGTGTGTATAAAATTGTTACATGTAATTTATTCAGGTTTTTCTTTGTTGTTATTAAAGCGCTTATCGCTGCTCTGCTCTTCTTCCCAATTTAAAAGAATATATATTTAACTGAGAATGTTATTGATGCAAGGAAGATATTATTATAATTAATTATTATAAATGTTGTCATTTTGTATAATGGTGTGTGGTGTGCGTGCGTTTGTGTGTTTAGGTAATGTATGCTCATATTATTATTGTTGATCATGACGAATGTACAGGAAGAATAAATGGAACAAGTTTATTTTTCTTAAAAAGACAAGAAAAAATTTAATTGAGAAAATTGTAGTTTTTTCCTTCGACAATTTTTTTTTATTTAAAACGCATTTTAATTGTAGTAATCATTTTATAACATAATATTTTTCGAAAAAGATTTTTTTAAACTGGATTTATAATTATTGGATATACCTATATAAGGTGGTGTGTTGACTGGTGACTAAAAATCATAATTTACATTTTAAATGGACTATAGCTAGGGCTATTTTAACAATAATTAGTTTTTTGTAGTTACATTTTTTACAAGGTGGTGTGTTGACTGGTGACTAAAAATCATAATTTACATTTTAAATGGACTATAGCTAGGGCTATTTTAACAATAATTAGTTTTTTGTAGTTACATTTTTACATGCGAAAACGCGAGTTAAATTCTCTAAACAAAGGCTAGTTAATAATTTTTACATGATAAAAAAGCAGTAGATTAGCTTTCGGGACAAAAAGGAAAGAGAGAATAATTAAGTTTAAGTATATTTACGTAACTAAAATAATCATGGATTCATTTTAAAGCGTTTCCTGTTGACAAATATTTCTACATAAAATATAACGCTATTTTTTTGACAAGATTGTTATTAAAAATTTTTCAATAATAACGACAAGCAACTTAACGGTGATTTGGATAATGGCACGTAACAGTTAAGATAAGCATTTGTTTTTCAAATTGAGACAAAATATTATGGCCAAAAATTATAAACTCGCAAAAGAATTTCGTTGCAACGACGAATGAGACTGTATGAGCAGTTAACTAGTTTACTCTAGTTTACTACTTTCTAATCTTTTTCTACAATTTAGTCACTCTGCTAATTATAGTTAAGCAAATTATGTACAGAAGGATTTTGTTTACAGTTTTCAATCGTTTGGAAAATTCAGACTTTTATATCTTCTGTACCAACGAACAATTAATTATTTTTGTCAGAAATTTGCACAAAAACGTGTGCCATCAAGATTACATATTACAGTAGTTCAAATGCACATGTTCATATTTTACTAATTACCATTTAATTAATTATCCTTTTCTATATAAAATTCGCACCAGTTATGAATGAGCGTTTAAATTACAAAGGTTGACTAATTACGTATAACTTTAAAATAATTAATTATTATCATAACCATATTTTTATTCGATTCATTCATATTAGGTTTCCTCCACGTATTATAAATTGGGTTGACTGACGCTACTAGACTGGCATTTAAAAATTGATACTTATTTCAGGTTAGTAGTTTTTTCGTAGAGATTAAAAAGATAATTAGTAAACTATTTTGTTTGTTAGTAAAATTCCAATCAGTCTCAATGCATTCAATTATTCAGTTTATTAGTTATTTTTAACCCGAATGAAAATGAAGACATTTTTAAAAAGGGCTATTTTTATTGTAAAGATAATTACTGATATAGTAAGGTAGAGAGAGGTTATCATGTTGTGTGGAAAATGATAAATTATAACTAACTAGTTGATAAGGAGTAAAAAGTCTTTTTCTTTCAACGCATCTTAATTAATCATCACACAACGACAAAACACACGCAAATTGCTGTTAACTTTAACTCATGACCTTAAATGACAGTGGTTTCACTGGTATACATGTTTTAAGTAGAATGGGATTTTTTTTTTACATGAGAGATATTTTTCTAATTGACAGGTTTAAAATCAGGTCTACAATAAATAATTACTATATTTAAAATGGTGAACATTTAAGGTTGGAAGATTAACGGAAAAATGATCGACCATGAAATACTGACTGAGTTTCCATTTCCTGATTTTTTTGTAGTCAGATCTCATATTATTTTTTATCTTTTTTCAGAAATTTTTATGTTTTTAAAAAGTTAATTATAATTAGCTATAAATCTATAGATATCATCGACATATTACGAAGAAGGGTTTTTTATTGTGTGAATTTTTTACACAGGGAAATAGTATCATTATTTATTAAACCTAACTAATGTGTTTTTAAAATGTTTAAATTGTAAATGAACTCGTTTTTAATTATAATTGTTTTAAAAATTCTGTTGACGCTTCCGTTTACAGTCAATGGCATCCATGATGGGTTGTCGCTTGGACTGATATCTTTTCCTGAGCTCGTCAATCTCGCGCTCCATTTCTGAATCGATATTTTCCATTTTCCGTTCCAACTCATCGATACTGAGAAACTTTAACTGGAAACCAAAAATGCTTAATTAGACAATGAATTAAATTAGGAAATTACTAATTTCTCTGAAAAAAATCTTACAAATTCAAAGTCCATGTTATCGATGAAGGTCTTGCTATACTTCGGATTTGCATTGAAGGCCGCCTCCAAACTCATCTGAGGTTTCCTCAGTTCCACCCCCGAGGGTGGGCTAGCATAGGCCTGATCCGCGGCTGCGACTGTGCCCGGATTTGGTGAGGGAATTGGGACCGTATCCATTACCTTGTTGGTAAACCAAGCCACCCCGATAACCCAGAATGGCAGAGGAGGCTCCACACATCCCACTTATCTGGCTCAGTTGTCGCTGCAGTCTTTGGGCAAACTCGCGTTGTTCCTCGGCTGTCATTTGTTTCGTATCATTATACAGATTCACACCATGATGGGGTTGATTGAAGGCAGGAGGTAAATGTACAGGAGGCAAGGTGGAGTTCCGAGGAATATCTACATACACACACGTACACAATTTTTACAGTTAAATGATAAGCAATTAAAAAGATAAGCAATATATATAGGCCTTCTTAAATATTCATTCTTTTTTACGCACTACCACATCATCAACCATTTTTTTTTATAAATTAAGCAATAAAAATTAATTGGATTAATTTTTAAATGACAGAGCATTTTGTACAAAGCAAAATTAAAATAAATTATTATACTAAATTTACGGCAGCAACGACAAGAGGCAGGGGCACAGGCGCTACAATTTGGCTGGCGACGACGCAGATATGGAGTAGGAGCCGTGTAATAGCAATTGCTCTCCATCATTATTGGAAACGGCTCTGTGACCGTTTGACTTCCGGTGTCTGTTTTCTTCGGCTCCTCTTTTTTCTGCGGCTGGAGAAAGCTTGGGAGTTGAGGTGTTACAGGGACGATACGGCTAACGGTTTACGGTTCCTCTTTTTTCTGCGGCTGGAGAAAGCTTGGGAGTTGAGGTGTTACAGGGACGATACGGCTAACGGTTTCCGACAAGAGGGTAAGTATTCGCAGGTTTATGTACAGGATCCAAGATGCGATCACAAAGGGATACTGCCAAACTATATACATGAGCACAGGACAATATATTTACAAGGGCGAAGGTCACTGCAGGTCCTTTATTCAAGGGTACAATAGGACAGTTGGAAGAATTTACAGGTTCCAGTGGGAAGACAAAGGAGAAAAGGGTAAAACGTGCAAACAAGCAAAATTCCATATAACATACAAAGCAATTAAAAAAGCGCAAATTTTCAAGCATTTTTTTTAAAAAATCATCAATCAAATTCCTTATAATATTTACACCAAAAACCCAGAACCGAACACCTTTACACTCTCGCATATAATTTATGTACATTTTTATAATTACTTGTCTCACAATTCCCCAAAAAACTACTACAAATTTTCCAAGATGCTTTCTGCTGGCATCATTCATTTTTGGAAATTGTTTATCAAACTCATGTACTCAGGTTGGGAAAACGGTGGCAAACAAATTGGTCAGTCTAGTAGAGATAATACTGGTGGAAAGATATAAGCAGTTATTTTTTTGTTCCATTTCATAAAAAAATTCACATCAGCAAATTTGTACACACAAAAATTTACAAGCAATCCCAATACAAATTTTTCATACGCACGTAAAAGAATTTTCAAAAAGAAAAAAAATCCCAATTTGACAGAATGGTGCACTTTTTCATTTGACTGACCGACCAATTTGTTGCTTACCGTTTGGATAACCTAAAGTACTTTTCTGTTGACGCGGCGATGTATTCTTGTTTTGCTGATCCGTCATGACCTTATCAGCGACAGGGGCAGCTTTACTACCCCCACCACGTAATTTTTGATGCCGTTGTGTCATGCATCTTGGTAAAATGAAGTAGTAAAGAAGAAAAAGTAGTGACTGTAACTAAAACACAAAAATATAAAGAAATAATAAAAAAGATAGAGAAATAATTTAGAAGAAACCCAACAAATTTGATAAATTCTAGATCCCTCGGAATTCACACCGTCACCACACACATCAAGTGCAAAAAATTTAAGTTAGTTTTGTTAATTTTTTTTAGGAAAGATGGGATAAATTTCATTAAACAATATTTTATGGGGTGAAATGAGAAAACATTTTTTTAAAGGAAGAAAAATCAACTTATAAAAAGAAGAACAAAATAAATAAAAAATAAAATAATAATTGTTTGTTGATGAACATGATAACATACTCGTATAACTAGAGACCATCATGGCGTGGTTAGGGTTCTGGTGATTTTGATGGAAATAGGAACTGGACGGATGATGAAGCTGCTGCTCGTGTTGTAGTTGCTGTTGTTGATGATGTGGAGGAGATCTACTGAGAAGCTCGTGATTTCTATTATTACCGTTAGGATCAAATTCATCCCCATTTGTACTAATTGGACTGTCCCCATCGTCCTGAGAATTGTTTGGGGTTACGCTGCCATTCGCCGCAGCGGCTGCCGCCGCAGCGTCCTTTTTGTCGAAATGGTCGAGAAAGAGAGGTCGATAGGATTTCTTTGTGGGATCAATTTCCGCTGTATCATGACCTGATAATTAAAAAGTTAATGCTATATTTAATTTTCCTCAAATTAACTTTTTTAATTGCTTTGTTTCAAACTCACGCTTCATTGTTGAGTCATCATCCTCCCCATCCGAGTTGATAACCATTGTTCCCAAACTGGACTCGAGAGTACCGACATTATTGCCCCCACCCGGGACCAACGTCCCAACTTGCCGACTGATGCGCAATCATCGTCCCATCATTATAGTCTTCCATATCACCATTATCATTCAGCATTCCTGGAACAAGTGTCCGGTCATCGGCTGGCTTCATTGTTTTATCATTTGAGTCCTGGAAATTTGCAACAATTTAAAAAAAACACACACAAAAATGCTTTAATTTTACTTTCAAATAATTTTTGCATGCAAAATTTCAGCCTTAATTAAAATATGTTAATCAATCTAAGCGCCCCTTTTATGTCAAAATTGGCAATATTTTTTTACTCAATTTAATTAAGGTGGTTAAATTTTTAATGGTGGTGGTGTGATTTGGTGGGATATATATAATTAAAGTATGGAATAAGATTTTAAAAATCGTTTTTCTCGTGAATTCTTCTGGAAAGCAGCACACGACATTCCTGTGTAATTAAATCATTGCCATCATCATAATAAATCATCAGTATTAAGAGTTAATTAGACAGTTAAAAAAGTGAGCATGCAAATTAATTATCTTTTATATATATGGACAGAGAGAGAAAAATATTCGCAAAAGCCATTTTTGCATAAAAAAGCGCCTAGTATCGATCGCGTTATCATAAATTTAATTATAATGAACTAAACAAAAACTGGAAAATATATAGTGACAAGACAAAAAATTAAATGATGAAACGAAAAATTGTTAGTTAGTTAATCTAAATATTATACTATAATTTAATCTAATTTGTAATTAAGAGTTAATTTTTGTTTTTTTAAGATTAAGAGAGATAATAATAAAATAGTATTTTTTGTCTACCCAGAAGAAATGCTGGACTTTTGAGACCAGATTTTCGAGAAAGCCAAATATCGGCTTGGGCTGTACAAATTCCAGAGAAAATCACAAGAAAAAATACAGAGAGAAGAATATATATAAAATATAGAGAGCATAATGCATTCTTAATACAAGTTAATTAAATAATTTAATTATTTTTTTATGTCGATCATTAAAAAGGTTGGTTTTCTATTAAGGTTTACGTTTTGCAAGAGATTTTATATAAAAGGGACAAGTCACATTCACAAAACCATATTTAAAAAAAATTAATTATATATTCAAAGCAATCTATGCAAATCAATATTTAAATCTGACAAAAAAATTAAAAGTCAATACTACAACAATTACCTACTTGACTATTTCAGATAGCTAAAGTCTAGATAAAACCTATTCATTTTTACATGTGCAGCAAAGACTATAGAATGATGAGTGGTTTATCTTTTGTTAAAAATTTATAAGCATTTTTTGGCGTGCGGACAATAATAAATTAACTATCTAGAAAAATTAAAAAAGTCACACACAAACGCATTTCCGGTTTTTTTATAGGAATTGATATTTTATGGATGGATTTATGAGGATTTAAGATTCATTTTATGGAAAAGTAAATTTTGGTTGATAAAGATTAAAAAAAAGGTAGAGGTAGAGGAGGTGGTTTACCTGGAAGTTATTATTTTCTGCGTTGGGCGCTGCGATTTTTGTGGGATATATCCCGTTCTGTAAATTTTCCCTAATTTGTCTAGCGTCATTAATCATTCCTAAAAGAATGGAGGCGGGTTTGGAGACTGTGATGAAAGGATGATTTAGAAGCTCGGCTGCGGTTGCCCTATTGTCGGGATTCTGAAATGAAATTAAAAATATTGTAATTGAAAATAATATAAACGAATACAATTTGGTTAAATGAATGAAATTTTTTACCTTAACTAAACATTTTGACACAAAATCGAGAAAGTCTGGAGTCCACTGCTCAATATTCCTAAATGTTGGAGGAGGCTTGGAAGGGATCATGAAAATGACACGCATGGGATGGATATCGCCGTATGGAGGTCGACCCTCGGCCATTTCTAAAGCGGTTATACCTAAGCTCCAAATGTCGGCAACGCAATCATAACCAATTTCCTGNCATGAAAATGACACGCATGGGATGGATATCGCCGTATGGAGGTCGACCCTCGGCCATTTCTAAAGCGGTTATACCTAAGCTCCAAATGTCGGCAACGCAATCATAACCAATTTCCTGGATGACCTGTAATGGACATACAATAAGGATAATTATGGAATGAACATTAAGTAATTACACGTAATTAGTTTCTAAACACTGCAAAAACTGTCGAATTCGAACCTCGGGGGCCATCCAGAAAGGTGTGCCTATGACTGTGTTTCGCTTTGCCATTGTGTCCTGCAATTCGAATAGAGAAAAAGGTTAATTTATTTCCACATTTACATTAACCTATTTGTATAATATTTTAAATGGGACAGTGATTACCGTGAGTTGACCGGCAACTCCAAAATCTGCGAGTTTGGCGTGACCTTCACTGTTTAGGAGAATATTGCCTGCTTTGATATCCCTGTGTATTTTCTTGCGCTCGTGCAGGTACTCAAGTCCTTTCAGCGTGTCTGTGAGAACCGTTGCGATTTCGTCCTCGGATAACGTCTTCTTGCGAAGTCTCATAATATCTGAGACAGAGCCAGCACCACAAAACTCCATTACGATCTGAAAGAAAGAAAAAAAGTTCTGTGAAGTTGGAACCTTGATAAGCTCAATGATAAGCCCAAAGGGTGTGGGTAGGTACTTACCCAGAGATCTGTATTTTTGAAGTATGACCCATAATACTTGACCACGTAGGGACTGTCACATTGTTGCATTATTGAGATTTCCTTGATAATTTCTTGCAGGTCCGTGTCTACAGGAACTTGTTTGATGGCCAATACTTGTCCAGACTCCTTGTGCAGGGCCTTGTACACACTCCCGTAGGAGCCTTCCCCCAGCTTGCATATTATGTCAAATACTTCCTCTGGCTGACGGGTTAAACTTTCCTCGGAGAGCTTTTTCAGCTCACTAAAAAGTGTTTTCGAACATTTAAGTTATTTCGAACATGAAAATTAACAAACTAAGTTTAAAATATAAATGGACCGGATCATATTTACCTTTTATTCGTTGGAGATGACGCTTGCTGCTCCATTTTGAAAAAATTGCTTGCGATTTTGTTAAAATTCAACACCAATTTATTTTAATTATTTTTAATAACTTCCGCTTTGAAAAAAACGGTCCGTTTTTCCGTTACGTTTTATATATATTTTCGTTCACTCCAGACACTTTTTAATTGTTTCAATAATAATCCTATCACCACTGTAATCACTTGCCATTTTGCAAACTAATTTCTTTGGAAGATTAGCACCATAATTCCATGCGGTTTTTTTTTTAAAGTTTCACTTTAATTATCACTTCTTCACCACACGTTTAATTATTTCCAATTTCAGATTCCAGTATTCCAGATTTTAAAGAGCAGAGTTTGCCTATAATAACCACAATTAAATTCCACATTTCAAACTATTGAACTGTAATTCATCTTGCATTAAAGTCAATGTGCTCTTAATCATTGTTTCTAGAAAAAAACCTTTAAGCTTTTCCCTAACAAAAAGGAAGTCAGTTAAAAATGGAAACTGCCAAAATACATACACTCATGTAAACTAATTCAAACCCCATTAAAAATTTCAGTAGTACTGCAAATTTAACTGTTTCATGTAACTGTGTAGTATAGTTTATATGGCTATATTTTACTATTGTTTTGTACACGTTTGTGAACAAGCCAATTAAAGTTAACATGCAAATTAAAAATGTTTTTAGTAAAAAGGAGGGCAAATCCTTATGAATAGGCAAACCTTTAATTGTGCATACCTGTACATTATATACAAATTTATACAAAAGATCACTTTTTGTGATTACGTCATTCATTGAAAAAACATTAGAAAAACAAGTTTGGCATAAGATTTTTTTAAGGTAGTTCATTATAGGAAATTTGTCTGTAGCAAAATATGTAGGAGGATATAATGGGAGGTGAGATGTGAATTGGATAATGAAAAGTTAGTTATAACGGCAGAGATAAGTTAGTGGGAGGCTACTAAAATAGCATGGTCAAATTTGCTGAGAGTGACTATTGACGAAAACTTGTGCACAGTCAAGGTGGCAAAATTTTTTGCACACATTATATCGCCACATATTACTAATAAATGGCATATTATTGTGTTCATATATTTTGCACAGGTAAATAGTCATTTTAATGGCCAGGTATGCAAGTGAGATTGCAAGAATCGCTTTTACTTTTTATAAGCGTGCGTGCGTGGCCATACACACTGTTGACTTTTATAGATGTAGCAGTGGGTTCGCTAATAGTATCTAAAATATTACTAATTAAATTGCTAATTTTCTGTGCACTTGCTACTGATATTGAAAGACAGCAAAAGTATGCGTCATGCTTGTGTGAGGTCTGAAAATAATTGAGGAATGCAGCAAAATAAAAGCCCTCAAGGCATCCTTATCCAAAAGCTACTATTATTATTCACCTTCAACAAATTAACTTAATACTATAATATTTTGGCAGGTTTAATTGGTGTATCCGTTTACTAATTTTTTGTAGCTTTTAAACTTACAAGCTTAATTAGTTCATTGTAAGATTTTATGAGAGTATAGACACCACACTAAAACACCAAGACATGACCATTGGTCATCATGTTTAGCAAAAGTAAATAAAGATTTTTTTTCAACTTCCGGTTTATCCATGCATATAGTTAAAAATGTATACAAATACAAACAAGATTTTCTTGGCACATTATCCCAACTAACTAGTATAGCTCATTAAAATAAATTATTACAAAGATGCAGTATTATTTTTTGCACTTACTCGGATGAACCAAAGTTGTCGTCTCTCTAGGGGCACTTTGAGATAACCAGTGACAGGAACTCGTCTCTCTCTCTCTCTTTCTATTCATTAAACTACCAACAATTTATATAAACTGCAACTAAAGTTGCAACTGCAATTTGCTCGCATACACGAATTCCAAAACAAAAACAATTTCAATCTCTCTGTATATTATTAACCTTACTCCATTCTCCTTTTACAAAAAAAATCCTTTATTTCCCTCTTATCTCCCATTATTATTATTACTGCATTGATTAAACATATTTTTTAAAGATCATGTCTTCTGACTACTGTACTCTCCATACACACTTGCTATATCACACAATATTTTTTTGTCGTGAATAGCTCTCGTCCAGTCAACCAATTCTTATTCGGTTCCTCTTTCACAATTTTACATCTCCTCATATTATAAAGTCCATCCGTCGGATACACACTTTTCACACATACAGATAAACTATCTTTATAGAGCTCCTTTTAAAATGCATCTTTATGTCCATATATCCTCATTATATCCATCCAGCCAGAAATTTAACACAAGCACCCATCTAAAAACTTGTGTCATCCTTTCATATAACCACCAATGCCAACAAAAAATCTATATAATCCCAGAGTATTCACTACACACACTACAGTGTAGTGAGATTATCACGGTTTTGCTTACGGACACCGACCGACACCACCAATAACCGATCATACAACCGTCGTTTCTAGTTACTGGATATATATATACGCGTTACATGGTTCACTAGATAAAAAAAATTTACTTGTTAAAGCTATACTGCTATATGTCGAGTTACATTTTATCATGGTAAATTTTTCTATATAGTATATAGTGGAGAGGGTTAGCTTGTTAAAAGTGAGCTCTATAATGTGGAATGTTGCGTACAAAAACTCTATTTCCTCTCTCGTCTGTAGTATGTAGCGTTGTGAATGAGCTTGTTGTAAAAAATTGCTACTGCACAAGTCTTTGGAGTCTTGTGACTTGATAGACAATGCCAAAATAATACAATGCTATGAGATGCAGTGTAGTATGTAAAGTGGCAAAAAGAAATGAAACGGTTTTGATCCAATATCCGGTTTATGTATGTATGTTCATTTTTGATGGTGTATAAACAGATATGTATGAAAAATGGTTTATTGAATAATTTATAAAAATTGTATATAAGGATTTTTTTGGAAGAGATTTTGTTTTTAGATGTGGGGCTGCAAGTCGAGAAAAATGTTGGCGTGTGCGAATTTGTCGACAAAGTACATTTGAACGGGGAGCTCGACCATTAAACAGAAAAATCCGCCGGGGATCCAGAGTGCCCTTTCCCAGTCCTTGAACATGAAACCGGTGACAATGCACAGTAAAATGGCGACAATGACTATTGACAAGGTGCACATCATCCACCATTGGATATAGCGGAGAAAATGCTAAAATGAAAAATATAAAAATGAGTTGAATTTGGAAAGGAAAATAATTAATTGGCTTTTAGTAATATTTTCATACCATGCTAACAGCTCGCATAAGATATAATTCGGAAACGGCGGATGCGAACAGACACACGATAACAACCCATGAGAATATTATTCCTTTGTCCATAAGTTCGGGGTCTATGAAAAATTCATTTTGTAAAAATGCAGAAAAAATGGCTACAGTTAATTATGCAACCAGTAAATAACATGCACCTTTGTCGTAAATGTCGAGTCCATCAGTCAAATAATAGATGTTGAAACCCATTAAGACAATGACTATTGACAAGGTGCACATCATCCACCATTGGATATAGCGGAGAAAATGCTAAAATAAAAAAAAATGAGTTGAATTGGTTTAATTGAGGAAAATAAATTAGTTGGCTTTTAGTAATATGACATACCATGCTAACAGCTCGCATAAGATATAATTCGGAAACGGCGGATGCAAACAGACATACGATAACAACCCACGAGAAAATTATTCCTTTGTCCATAAGCTCGGGGTCTATGAAAAATTCATTTTTGTAAGAAAAAAATGACTAAAGTTAATTATGTAACCAGCAATTCAAACGGCACCTTTGTCGTAAATGTCGAGTCCATCAGTCAAATAATAGATGTTGAAACCCATTAAGGTTAGCTGGGATGCCTATAAAAATTGAAAACAGCAATTTTAAAGGAAACTTAATTTAAAAACTTAATTGTTTTAAAAAAGGGAATTTTTGATTATTATTACAGCTTCAATAAGAGCCACGGCATAGATGAGAGTCTCGTATCGGATACAACGAAGGAAATAACGATCCCAATTTTTGGAACTATTTCCACCACTGCTTCCACTACTCCGGGCTTTTACAATGTAGTCAGTATCAGCCATTATTTAATTGTAAAAAACTAATTATGAAATATTTTAGTTGAGTTATTTATAAAACCAATAGGTTAATGCAAGTGACAAAAATATAGTCTCGGAATGTCGAGTCCATCAGTCAAATAATAGATGTTGAAACCCATTAAGGTTAGCTGGGATGCCTATAATAATTGAAAGCAACAATTTTAAAGGAAACTTAATTTTAAAACTTAATTGTTTTCAATAAATGGAAATTTTCGGTTATTATTACAGCTTCAATAAGAGCCACGGCATAGATGAGAGTCTCGTATCTGATACAACGAAGGAAATAACGATCCCAATTTTTGGAACTATTCCCACTGCTGCTTCCACTATTGCGGGCTTTTACAATGTAGTCAGTATCAGCCATTGTTTAATTTTTTATAGACTAATTATTATAAAATATTTTAGTTGAGTTATTTATAAAACCAATAGGTTAATGCAAATGACAAAAATATAGTCTCGGGTATTGGAAATCAATTAGAAATGAAGGATGGATTATGCATAAATTATTTGGTGGTATGCAGCCGTTGACCACATTATTGGCTTATCAGAAATTCATTAATAGATCGATAAGGAAAGATAATCGCAATGCGCATATTATGTAAAAAGTAGTAATGCATCAAATTTGTCAATCAGGTTTTAGTAAACAATTTTGATAAGAAATGTTTCAGAGTGCCCCAATACATGTAATAACCATGCAAAGGTCACTTCTTGGAATTATTGAACCAATCATTTAACAAAGCAGGTGTCATTTAGATGCTTATCTTAATGTGCTTATCGAGGGTGATTATGGTGGAGTTACATGCGAGGTTAGAGGTCACGGACTGCCTTCCCTTCCAACCATATAGGTACAAAGGTACGATGCCATCCAAATGCAACGAAGGTTGCCTTATCCTTTGAAGCTTATCTGGGAGCTTATCCATTCCCCATGGTTTCGTTGCCCCAAACGTCTCTAAACGTACCGCTTTTGGTGCTGCTTCAAAAGGCACAGAAAATGAAATGCGATGATAACCCAAAGGTCTCCTTCCAGACCATTCTTATCTAATCCGACAGTCTATGACACACTGTGATTATCTTGCAAACTAACCAATCGTTTAAACTACCTAATTTTAACAACTGCACTTCTTGTATCAACCGCGTTTAATAGTGACCAAATTAACGCATAACTTTTTAGTATGGCCAAGTCCAAAGCAAAAAGGGGTAAAAAAGGTTCCGGTGGGGATATTAAGGTTCCTCCAGCCGCCCCCACCGCTACCACCACCACTGGCGACAGCGAGCCCCCAACAACCTCTGAGGGAGTAACCGGCGAAAGTACTACCGCGCCCACTCTCACATCCGGTGGGGATCCCAAATCCGCATTGGCAGACCTTCTTGGATCCGATCCAGCGGCGACAAGCACCGAAGAAGGGAAAAAGGGTAAAAAGGGGAAAGGAAAAAAGGGGAAAAAAGGTTCCAAAGGAAAAAAGGGTAAAAAGGGAAAGAAAGGTAAAAAGAAGAAGAAAGGCGGGGAGGAATCCTCTTCCAAGGTGGAAGACACCGGGCCCAAGTACACCCAACAAGACATTGACGACTACATTTACAAAAGGGAACGG
>JAHZMV010002085.1:0-18025 GCA_027743765.1 Coecobrya sp. COE2
CCAATGATAAATGACATATTCCCATTAGCTAGCATGTACTCCTGGAAATGATTTCAATGAAGAAAAAACTTGAACCTTCACCTCTTAGAAAATGGAAATGACTATAAATAAGCTATAATTTTACCTGCACAGTCTTCTGACGACCCCCAGAAAATCGGTAATACACACCAATCGAGGCAGAAATCAGAAGAATGCATCCAAAGACAATATAGTCCCAAATGTTGAGATAGGAAGCCATTGTGACACGTTGATGAAATCAATGGCTCAATTTTATTTTTGATTTCAAAATAAAGAGAGATTTAAAGGAAAGGAGATTATCTATATGTAACGGACATTATTGCATGATGTAAATTGGTCAGTGAACCGGTCAAGTGGAGCCCATTTTTAAAAGATGGTCTCATAAGGGAAATAAATCAATTCCGTTTCCTGTAAACGAGAACAAAAAAATGATTCCAACAGTTCTAAAGAAAATATACAATATCACTTCACCCCAATTTCAATAAAACTCTACAAAGCGAAATTCTTAGAATATACAACTATTTCTAACAATAAATGTGAAATATTTAACAATAATAAAAATACTGCCGCTGTATATGCATACAGCTTAAATAAGCACATTTTTGCACATGTGCTTTTTTACTTTTTTAAGTTCCTCTCAGCACCAAGATAAAGTATGAATGTTTGCATGTGATAAATTAATTTTTCAGGCAGTTTTGTACAAAACTTTGTTGCTTTCGGTGGCTAGTTGTGCTCTGTGGTGTGATGTCGATAATGATAAAGGATGTGCCTACCTCAGTTTATACCTTGGTAAGTTAACAAAATTATCGTATCATGCGTGGTGACTACAGGACGTGACTGTGGCTGCAATGGTTTCAGATTCCACAATCTCTTCCAGTCTAATTTAGTCACATATTCGGTTCATATGTACTTTTATACACCCATAATCATACACCGGCTTCTTTCATAACACGACATGGCTATGTGTGTGAGTGTGTAACTTACAAACTTAACTCAAGCGTTTATTAACTGGATTGGCGAAACGGAAAAATACGCAGACATAATAGGTACCCAACCCATACACGTGACTGTGCAAAATCTGAGACTGCAATCTGATCTGATCCTGGTTTTATGGCAATAAATTGAATAATAAGATAAAAAGTTCACTTTGACCTCAGCACTTATCCACACGTCATTTTAACTTTGTATTGCAACAAGCACTTTGTATCTACAAGTTAAGCAGGTCTCATTGCGCCTTGCTATAACATGCATGGAATGAGAAACAATTATATTTTTTAAATATTTCACAATTATGATTTTCATACCAAACAATATTTTAATGAAATTCAATATTGCGATATGAGTTAGTATTGACTGACAATTAATTTACGTTTCGAATGCATTCTATAAATGGTAGCTACTGCAAAAATTGGCAGGCCTGATTAGAATGGCTGGCTAGAACGAAATGCCATAAGAAAGCACTAAAACTGCCTGTTATTAATTGTAGACATGTACTGAAGTTGTAATTGTTCCTTTAACGTTTATTTGTATAAATCAATAACACACAGTACTACAGAGCATTTAGCTTGCACATGGAAAACTCATCAGAATATAATATGGCCTGACATATTTAATCACCACACAGCCGGCACAAAAAGTCAAATTAAATGATGTATTTTGTTTTAAATGGAAGCCATTAAAATCATAGCCATATATTGCAATATCCAATACATGTCATTGCCTTCTTCCTTATACTTTATCACTTTTACAGTAGCAGTGGTGGTTTCCATCATAATTTGCTTGCGCTGGGAATGTCTTGTCTTGTGCATTGAATAATTTATTGTAAAATGTAATATGACTATGAACACTTTATGCATAGGTGATAGTGAAGCATTATTTGACAGGATGTATGAATGTGAAATGGAATGAATTGTTTTTGAAGAAGCACAAAAATATAAGGAATGTGCATGGTTTAAACTTTTGGTTGATTGATGTTTCATAAATCATGGCAAGGTTATTATAATTATGCAATGCTGAGCAATTATTGCGTAAAAGTAAAATTAACTCAAAACTGCTTTTAAATTATGCTCTACATTTGTAACATAACCAGTTTAATTTTTAGCATATAAAGAGAAAACACTGACTAGAGATAGTGACATTGACATTTCCAGCATTCATCAAGCATTCTGGTCTTCCTCAGTGCAAAGCCTGCACAGTAGTATTATTGGACCGCAAATTGATTCCTTTCCTTGACAGGATTTCATCTTTCATTTGTCAAAATCTGCATCACATTTCATGTATAAAAAACTCAAGTCAGTGTTTATATATTATCAAAGTTATATTAGATGAGTAATAAAACAAAAATAGTTACCATTGTCTTGTAACGATTCAAAATGGTGGTGGCGGATGATAGATTTTGGTAGAAAATGTTGAATAGGCCATCACTCAACTTAGTTGTTTTAAACACTTTCAATTATCTTAAAGCTACTTTATTTAAACATGCACGTGTAACAAGTTTCCAACTTTTTCTAGATTTTTTGAATATTTTACTTAAACTGCCGCTTTGCATTAAGTACAATATATTATCATCTTCTTCTTTGTAAACAGTTTGTGTGTCTATTGTTGTAGATAAATTTACTATAAAAATGTTGCTACTTACTAACTATTGTACTAATATTTGTTGTATTGAATATGTAATTAATTGTCTACGTATTCGGAAAATATGTAGCGTTTTGACTGTTAAAATACATTCTAAACTGTGAATGTACAAATTATAATACAACCCAAAAAAATAAAAATTTGTATCTGTTACAAACACCAACTACAATAATAATGAATCACAGCTAGTAAATGTCTCTTTCTGATTCTATATAAACATTTTATCTATGAGCTCACCTAACCCGAAATTTTACTAATGCATGCAAATTAAATTGTACAATTACTTTTCTGTTTGTGTATAAAGATACACAAGTACATGAACGATACGTTAATAACTACCACTAACGGTGTGTGGTGGCGTGACCACATCATGTGGGATTCAGCTGTTCCAAAAGTTCCATTTCCAATCCTTTTTCTTCACTTCCGCTGCTGGTGCATTACTTTCTCCCGTGAAGAATTGCGTCACATAATGCTGTGCAATGATATCTCTTATGGAAATGATGTGTATGACACATTTCTGGGGAGAGGGTAAAGGTGAGACATGGATTGGGTTTATCAATGATAATAATAAGGCGTATATAATTAACCTACTTACCCAGTTGAATAAATGAATGCAATTACATAAGTGTAATATTTGCAATTAGTGGGGATATGTGAGACACTTCGATCCTTGGAATCACCGTAACCGAATCCGTAAAAGTGTGTAGAACATACGAATTGCATAGACTTTCGTTACACGACCGTGATAAATATTTGGTTTACTGCGACTTTTAATAAACTGAATGTTGGATTTCAGGATCCTCCATTTTCCTGAAGTCCTCCATCTCCACCGTTGATTTGTTAACTTTGACAGAATTGAGCTTTCTCTTGCAAACTCAAATAACCATGAAATTATCATTGCTATTGCAAGAAAGGCACAGCACAGTACGAATGATAGCAGAAACGGAACTTGAATCATTCTGAAACTAGTTAGGCAGCATAAACTGGAAATTAGGAGCCCAGAACCACTAGCGTAAATTAAAGGTAAAATAAAATACTCTTCAAACCAATCTTTCCAACAGTTGATAATGAGACGACTCTTTCCGTAAGCCCATGTAACTTGTTGCACATTTGAGCAGAATGATTTTCCAGCAAGACCCAGTTTCCTATGTGTAATTCATTTTAAATAAGTCAACGATAATAGCTTGAATTGATCATAAAATTAAATGACTATTGAAACGTGTGTACCATATAACTTTGAGTTTGGTAAGGGCTAATGGTGAAGAATAAATTCCCATGATAGTTTCTATTGTTAATGAATTTAAAATATAATTTTCAACCGTTTCCACTAGGGTGGATTGGATCACCAACTTTTTGTGAATCAAATCTGACAAACTATTTTCTGATGCATATTGATAATGGTGGTATGAGGATTTTGGAACGTAGTAGTATTATTAAATTACCTTGAGAGTGAATATTGTATTAAAACGCATTGGTTTCATGTAATTATTATAGCTTTCTTTGGATTTATGGAGGTACATGCTATAAATATGCATTTTGTTTACACGAGTTTACGATGAATATGCTATCGCTTTTCTTTGTAGGTATAACAGTTTTCCTTGCCATCAACGTAACTGGCCTTTTTATTTCCATCTCTCAACAATAAAATCGTATAGCGTACTTATTCTCGAATAAATGTAAATAAAACCACTTTACTTACTGTCTCTGACCTGCTATTCTAATCCATTCGAATGCTTGTATTTTCGTACACTAGATTAATTTGAATAAATATTAATATTTCTTCTTACCAGAAGATACCTAAAGTATCATGAGCCCTACTTTTCATGTCACCACACTGGATGAATTTCACTAATTTCCTATCATGTATTTCTGACTTGAATGTACCCTGTTGTACCACATGAAATTAATGTTACTGAATAGAATAAAAACGGATGCCCTCCCCATGTTAGATCCTTGTTTTTTATTCTTTCTTACACATAGTTAGTAGTTTTAGAAGGAATATATATTTTCTAAAACTTTGCAACTTGTTTAGTTGTTATCTCTGACTATACTGCAGTAATAATAATACTAATACATATATGCTTTTGTCTTTATACATTTTATTGGGATTAATTGGTTGAATTTTTCAAACGATGATAGTATCATAGTCATTAGATGAATAATGTATGCAAACTGTATGTGTCATTAAAGTCATTATTGGCATAATTCAGGAGTTTTGATTTTGATTATAATTTATATTTACATGCCCATGCAAGTATATTATGTTATTTCCAGCTTGAACGCACACTTCCCTTCCTTCCGGTTAGTTTATGATTGAGATGTATGAATGAATATAATGTGGTTACCACTAACTTATGTAGTAAAAAATTATTTCATGTTTTAGATCAATTCAATTGTTGTTCATAGAGGAATTGAAAGCAATCCACCTTTATTATACATTATCGCTTTTTTTACAAAGAAGGTTTGAATATGAATGATGGTAAAAATTATCAAAGATGACTTGTTGTACCTTTCAGATTTATCTGAAGTCTTCAGGTCAACAATTTGTTCAACTCTAAATATTATAGATAATTGTAATGCAAACGCAACCTTGATATTAAAAAAAGCTGGAAGACACTCTGGAACTTGGAGTATCAGTATCATCAATGCTACTTACTTCTTCAGTTTCATCGCCACTTTGCTGTTCGTTGTTGCTGCTTTCATCCCTTGCAATCATATTTTCATACGTGATGAACGATCTGGCTGTATATTCAATATCTGGTGGTAATTGTTCAGGTCCTCTGGAACATAAGAATGTTAAGTCATAGTCCTTAAGTATACATAAAATCATAGCTGTAAGCTGTATATTATCCCATTAGTTTATACCAAGTACCTGGTGATTCCAAATTCCAAGCAAACCTGTTGAAATGCCATCTCTGCTTTACACAAATTCTCTTTAACATCCTTGCTAACGATTCTCCAATCATCGGCCAGTTTTGATGTATTTAATTCTTCCAAGAGTGTGTCTTCCAAGTCCCTGTTAAATGTATTAAGAAAGTTTCCAATTGTCGATATTTTAAAGTTAACATTGACATATTTACTCATCAAATATGTACCAAACAATATCTGGCAACGCGATGTCATGAAAATCTGTTTGGTCCTGGTCATTTTCGGTCCACTCGTGACCTTTCAGAATTTTTAACACGGCAGCAGTAGTTTTTCGCGTAGAAGGTTCCTGCAAAAATAAAAGTTAGAATTGTGTAATTCAAATTCATTTATCATAATTTACTGCTAATTCTAGACCCATTTGTGTCCAATGTATTTACCTTAAGAATTTCGCAAATATTGTCCACTTTTTTGTCCCAAACCCTAAGTCTTCGATGAATTCGTACAAGAATGTCCCCTATTGAACTTGTTTGCTGATGTACCAAACAGGGACAAAATCCAAGGCGAAGTATGGCCGCCGTATTTCGCAAGTAAAGTTCGTCCATATCCTGCAGTTTCCGGTATAGATACACTTGCTGCAAAATAATTCATTTTTCATGTCCACAAAGGTCAAATTTCAGGTAAAATTAATGATGTAATGATAACTAATTTTACTAATTACATACATCTTCTTTAATTATCTTGTGGAATTTGAACAAATTGTTGTAAACTCTTAAACGCTCAATAAGTTGTTCTCTCCGTTGACGTATTGTATTGCGGAATTCATTGTCAGGATGATATTCATCATTTCCATTGTCGTTGGTTTTCTTCACCGGTGATGGTGACGTGGCCAAATCCTGCCATGTATGAGTTTTCTTCTTAAATGTTTCGGATAATAATGGATCCGCGTCATTCTCTTCTACGTCATATTTCTCATTCCCGTAAGGATCAATGGAAGCTTGGCAATGATGATGGCGTCGCTGTATCTGGTTTTGTCGTTTGGGCCGGGAATAACGAACAGTTTTATGGCGTTTCGGCTTCATTCTAATTTTTGGACAATTTACCAAACTTGCTTTATTGCTAGTCTAACAATTAATTGTTTCTCAAGTGGATATATGTTACCACTTAAACAAAAACTCTAAACCCATAGATTATTGTAACAATATACATACATATAATTATGTATGTATGCCTATACTATAGCAGCTATACTGTCGCAAATTTGAATATTAAAGGAAACCAAATATCTATTTAACGAACAATTAAAAAGAACAATTAAATATACCCATTTTGATAAATCATTCTACTATATTCTATCTCCTATCAACTACTACTCCCCATGTTATTCTGGGAGTATATTCTTGTTCATGTACCGAAACCATGTTATAAAAACATTGTTGTAAGTGTATATTTCGTTTTCCACATTGCAGGATTAGGATTTAGGATCTCAAATTAATTTCACTCCATAAGCGAGTATGTGCATCCGTTTTTACAATTTAAGAATGTATGAATGATAAAAGTATGATAAGGCATAAGGAAAGAAAGGACGCAGCATTTATGGGGGTATAGTAATGCCCATGAACTATCAAATACAGTTTGAAATATATGTAGCCAGTTTGACATTGGAATAAGTAGCTTCTAGAAGCATTATAATAATGTACCCATGAAAAAATGAAATGATACGGATTCTCAACCTGCAAAAATTCTGGGGATGCAGCAGACAGGAGGCAATAGAAATATTGTGTGTCTTACCTTGTGCCGTGCACCAATTTCCATTTTCCATATTGCATTAAAGAAGCCAAAACCGTTAATTTGCATACTCCAACCATAATTGTGTGCAACTGTGCAACCCATGCTATTGGAGGATGGAGCAATCAAAAGAATATGTAAAAACAGAAGATAGTATTTTATGATAAGAAAAATTAGCCTATCTGTCAGTTTTTTGTACCCGATTAAAAATGTGTAACTTACCATACGACTAGATCAATGTTCACCGCTATGAAATGAATTATTTGACATAGGTATTATGTTATCGCCAATCTGTATGTTTTATCCAAGTCCATTGTCGTCAAGCTCTAAAGTATAGTCCATTGAAAAGTACACAATTTGAAAATAAATTGTTCAACAGGAGCATAATGCAATGTAGTAGCAATGTTTGAAGATATACAGTGAAGCTAAAGGTGTGCACCATTTTCTTTACTTATTCGGCTTCAACCTATCTTTAGCATCCTGTTTTTCTATTTTGTTCATTATCACATGAAGCGAAATACGCATCCGTTAATCCGTTTGAATATCAAACCACAACCACTTCTTAATAGCCTTCATGGCTGGAAACACATTTCCAAGATGGCAGGTTATGATTAGTAACAATGAAATATTTAACTGAGAAGGGGAAAATTAAAATATAAATACCACATGCATTTTCCTCCAGCCAAATATAGACATACACACAATTATATAATGTATATTTTCAGAGTTGCGTTGTATCCTTTATAAATAATGCATAATGCAATAGATGGTCATTAAATTTATGTAAAACACATTTATTTCATTTAAAACGATTAAACAGTAGCCCAGAAAATTAATTATGTCATTGTGTAAAAACTGGTACCTGTATTTAGGGACAAGAAAAAATTCGTATATTCATTCGTAGCGGTACGCATAGCACTTTGCGTTTGTAAAAAATATACTAACAGCGACGGGACATTAATTAAACTAAACACATTATTAATTATTCGTAAGATCATAAAGTTAAATTATTAAAACACGACAAAGCAAGAAACTGAAAAGATTCGGATACAAGTAAAAGTATTACTAAAATACCTATTTATTTCTAAAAGCAAAGAAACCGAAAGCCTTTGCAAGTAGTACTTAAACTATTAAACCTTACACAATAATTAAACTGAACTGATAATATGATTGGCACATAGAAGATAAATGAATCACAACAAATAATCATACAAGTATTAAAATAGGATTAAATGCATTTTTGTCAAATATTGCATTAGAGATAATGATGACTGGAAATTTTACTGTCACACGCTACGATTTCAGTAGCGATTTAAATATTAAGCTGTTCCTTAAAAATTTATCATCATATCCGTTATTATTATTATCTTCGGAAAGTATTTCTGGTTGATTCATCTCTTTGGTCTGCTGCTGTTGGTGGTCATGAAGGTCTTCCACCCGAAACAAATCAGTGAGAAGAACCATGAGTAGAATGAGAATGGAAATGAATAATATCCAAAACGCAAATCTCGTTACACCCCGAAAAGGAGACGGGTCAAAAGGCAACCGAACACGGTACTGATGATAATTTAGTACATCGTCAGTCAACGGGGAAAACTGCGCCGCTCCTGGTCCGTGTCTGAGTTTGTAATATTTTGAGTTCGGATTTCTTCCATCTGAAGAATCTGATGATGCTATCAAATGTGGTTTTAACAGGTAAGACGGTGGTCGTTGTGGAGGGGCAGGGGAGCTGTCAAATCGCCAATAATTTCGGCAGGTTGGTAATCTGTTGTCTATCACGGCCATTTCTGCTTTCTTTCCATCGGGTCCAACTGCAACTGAAGACATCAGTTTATCTGGAGTATTCACTGCTACCTTTTCGTTGCGGGCGATTCAACTGAAAAAGGAAAGAAATACGTGTTTCATACTTAATTTTCTTTATGGAATTACTACAAACTATTGCGCAGGATTGCAATTTTTCTCAAAAACGAAGTAGGTAGTATCACACGTACATTGTGTAGTATGCTGTTTATTCCTTAGTCCGTATAACACACGTCGTAGTTGCAGTGCCAAAACTTAATATAGACTAAAGGAAGAGTACATAGATGTAAACCAATGAATAGAAACTAATTTAAGATACAGATATGAAATGTAACATGCTTAGTCGGCAAAAACTGCAAAATACTTTAATCAAAGAAGACCTTGTATGTAGGCATGTGTATGAATTATGTTGCCATTCAAGCATAACTGGAGAAGACTTTGTAAACTGTGCATTGTGCATAATGGTTTAGAAAGCTGATTTAATCAACTATTCAGCCAATAAAATCTAAATGCATTAATCAACAAAAAGGTTGCATTCATGGCAAAAAAATGTTTGTCCGTGCGACGGTCATGTCAGGGACGTGATAAATGCATCCTGTTATGACACATTTTTTCTTTCGTAAATATGTCTAATTTCGTTTTTGTACATGTACCTATCTTACCTTTGTTTCATCCAATCCGGGAGGAATAAATGGAAATTAAAGCTACGGGGTAAATGTTTACGTTTGGGAGGAATCCTTACAAATATTTAAACAATCAACTTCAAGCACTGAATTCAGTCAGCTTCGAATTGAAAGAATTATTAATGATTCCAATTCGAATGACTAAATAGGATTCACGAATTCACGAACTTCTCCGTCCAGCGCAGTCTAGTCTTTTGTAAAAAAAGAAATTCCTTTTGAGTCTACATTCAACATGCTCATCTAATGATCGACAACAAATGACTGAATGGCGAAGATTGTAATATTAATTAAAACTGAAGCATGGAAATTACGTTTTAATAATGTAGTACGTTCGTTCAGGTTGTGTTGGATTGCTTGCTATATAACATATTCGTAAACTAGTATGTATACCTACGTATTTTATGCTTATTTTTTGGCATAAAAAATATAAACACTTTTGGATGGATAAATCATCCTTCGTGATCACCGTCCACCGTCACATTGGCTGGTTGACTTGAACTAAACACCACGCAAAAGTCATTGCAATGATGTATGGGGATTTTTTAACAGTTGGTTACATACGATTATAGCTTAACAGTAGGGTATATTTTGGTTGCAGATGTTTTTATCATTAAAATATGTACAGAGCATTTTAAGCCATAGGCCAGAATGATTATATAAAATAAATAAAAATTCAACAAATTTTGTACTCGTCTCTACTTGTACCTTGATATAAGGTGAACTTCTTGTAAAAATATTTTTTATGTAAGACAAGACACAGCACGACTAATACATAGAACACTGTGTGCAATTCTGTGATAGTCACAAAGCGGATTATCTTCGTAATTATGTTGAATACGAAGATACCTTCCTTACTACGACAAAGGCACTGACAGGCCACGTTGATAGCATTGGTAATCCTTAAAATTGGCATGTACAATGCCTTTTTACAATCTTTTAGGTAACAATACAGAAACGCCACAGAACTGTAGCCTTCTCGCTATGCATGAACGATGAAGGCAGAATGGAAAGTGAGGATATCGTGTAAAAGGCTATCCATATTAAAAAAATAATTTTGTTTTACACTCCTAGTTAAATTATTATTATCATCTCACGAGTAGAAGGGAAACAGTCCATCTAGTATAATGCAGAGCAATAGGCATACTAAATTATTCAGCTATACATAAGCGTAAATATAGTTTTTTAGTGATTATGATTTGGTTCCTTTGTCTTTTTTAAGATATGCTATTATACATTTGGAGTATGAATGAAAGGGAACTTTTCGTTTTTATCCTATCAACATTTTGTAGAGATACATCCGATAGCCTACTTGAGATAGGTTCTGCAAAAGGCATGCCAATTAGATGCCTATATAACCTCCTCCATGGTCATGATTTTGTACTTTTGGTTTACAATACTAGATCCTACAGCACCCTTGCAACAAATCAGAATTTTTGCCACAATCACTGTAACTTTCTAAAAGAAAATGTACTAAACAACAAAGGATCTCAACACTGAATGGCCTACAATGCTAATAAAATATGGTCTTCTCCTGTGGCCCTGTACAAATGTTATATACTTTATATTACTGCAAATGAACTCTACGTTTAGGTAGTTTAAGTAGTTGACATCACAAAGTAAATCATATATATGGCGTTCTTGTTAAAATGCTTCCTTCAATTTTAACTAGATGGATGGAGCTAACTCAGAATTAACTACATAATATACATACATGAAATGACAAAGAAAAGATGTTTAAGAATTATTGTATCATACGACAAATGATAATCCTTATGCATGACTCATCATGAAAGATGGCTTATTATGAGCAATAATGTTTGACTACGCTAAATACAAATAAACATAACAAATTACATTTTCATATTATTTTGGGGGGTTTCTTGTTCAGAAATGTAGAATTGCTTTTATTTCAATTTACAATGACACTTGTCACTATTCGGATCAATTTCAACTATTTTTCAGGGTGAGAGTTGGCACAATGGTAGTGATCAGTAAAATAGCAATGCTCGATGATATTATTGTGCAATTTAATGGTGGAAGCAAGTTTATCTAGAAATTCTGTATTCAAGAGAAACGGTCAAATTCTGCATCAACATCACCCATTCCATCATCGTATTCTGTGTAATCTTCTTCCACCTCTTCTTCTTCCTCTTGTTCTTGCTGGTCAAGTTCCATTTCCATCTCTTCATTAGCTGCTTCTGGATTTCTGCGATCGTTATAAAGCATGGGACGAATTCTTTCCATGCCTTCATTTTGCCAGTTCAGATTCAGCTCTCGATCCCCACCTAGAACAACAGCTTGTTCCGCTTCAAATAAAGATTTAAGAAGTTTTGATCCCGATTTGTAAACTTCTTTCTCATCCTCAGAAAGTGCCTTCCAACTTCGTGAAATTTGCTTCTGTATCAAGCCAAAATGCTTGCGAGATCCATCGAACTGTTCATAACCAGGGTGTGACATGGTTAAAAATTGCTAAAATCATTTCGTGTAAATACACAAATACGAGTACTTGAAAGCAATCTTACACGAGGATTTTTGGTTTTCCAGTACCACTTTACAAACAAACCGAAAGAGTATGGCGGCTGTTTCATTGCGGTTGTAACTCTTTTGTATTCAGCCATGTTTTCGTTGTACTCTTCCATAGCGTCCCTGTTCTTGAATAACTCCTTGTTTTGATTG
The DNA here is from genome assembly GCA_027743765.1 of Coecobrya sp. COE2. Classification (NCBI taxonomy): domain Eukaryota; kingdom Metazoa; phylum Arthropoda; class Collembola; order Entomobryomorpha; family Entomobryidae; genus Coecobrya; species Coecobrya sp. COE2. The sequence goes on from JAHZMV010002085.1 coordinate 12,468, forward strand.
TCAAGACTTTTCCAGACGCGTAAAGCTTCCTGAAAGAACTCTGGGCCCTGCAAAACGAAAATACGACTTATTTAGTAGTCAAAATATTAAATTAAAGCTACTTGGGGCAACATGAAACGCCGACTAAAAAGGGTATGGTAATTTATAATTACGTGTGATTTAGATTCGGCCAATGGAGCATAGTTTAGTATGAAATTTGCAAATGGGGGAAGTGGTCGAATGGGCTTTTTTGGTTTTCTGGCTTCCCAGCGTTTGGTGTATTTGCCCATTATTTCTGCTGCTGCTTTCTCTAATTCAGTTTTATGAAAATGAGTTGAAACGAAAAAAGCAAATGGTGAAGGGTGTAAAATTATACGATTGAGATAAATTGAAATGGCATCTGAGGTAATTTTATAATCTGAAAGTACTTTTGGTAAGTATTAAGTAATAATTAATAGTAATAAAATAGGGAAATGCTTACAAATCATGACTGTGTGTTGTTGGCAACCATTGCGTGTCCCTAAAAATGTACGTGTAAAATGATCTATTGCTATTGTTGCTGGCGATGCGAGATGTGATTGGCATGAGGCGTTAGCGCAATGTCAAGGTTCCTTGATGGAGAAAGCAGCAGCAGTGGCAGCAGCATGTTAATTGATGCGCACCGTCAAGAAATTGAAAGTGCTATGAAGCTACATCTTATCATCCATATTATAGAACTGACGCTATCAAAGACAATTTCAGTTAGTTTTCACTATCTGCTGTAGAAGACTTTCCTTTCCAATCCAAAGCATTCCGACTCCGAATGCAATTCAGATAAATTGCTGTCCAATATATAACTAATCAATCAATCATGTTTAAGCGAACAAATTGGTTTTAAAGAATAACACAACTGTTTTTCTTTGCCCTTTAGTCATATAATTCCGTTTTTCTACATAATTTCTTCAGAATTTTAGTGTATATTTAAAATACAATTTAAACCTGCCAATTATCGATTATAAAGCCCTTTATGCAGAAATCATGGAAAGCACAATTTGATAGTTATGAAGATAATAATGGTGTAATATATTTCAAATAGCTTGACATGAGTAGGACTTTCTGGTGTCAGGTTGAAAGTACTTTCATTACACTTAAGCGAATTTTCTCCAGGGAGAATGAGAATACATACTACAAGGTGACGGTTGACCCTTCTATTATAATTTAACGGTTTGACAAACATACCTATGCGCTCAAATTCAGTTAATTTTAAGTTAACCCACGCAGCAGCAACATAATGGAGATTGGTAAGTTATATACATCATTCGTAATGGCTTATTGAGATATTTATTTACATACATGTTGAGATATATATTCATTTCAATGTCAATCGGTCAAACAATCAAATTAACCAATTAGACAGTCATTATTTTCATTATTTGCTGCAGAGTTAACAGCTTACAAATTGAAACAAACATAAAACGCTTTCAGCACCTCCTCCTTTCAATTACAAAGCAATCTCCTTCGACTCAGAACTATGTATACTTTTCCCAAATTTGCACTGATATAAATTTTTATCAGGTAAAATAATTCACTACAAATTATCATTTTGTAAATTAGTTGTATGATTTGTAAGCATTGTACAACGCAATACTTTACAAAATTCCAATTAAAGAGCAGTCACATTTAAAAACATAAATGAATGAATAAACGAATGATTTAGAAGCGAGTTAAAGTTTTTATTTGAAAAAGTAGTTACGATAAAGAGCATTCCATGCAATTATACTGACTGTTGTAATATACAAAAACACAGGTACATGTTTAATTTTCATCTCAAATATGTTGTTTCCAGCCCATATCTTAATAGGATGGCAAGACCTCTTTACAACTTTCATGTATCTTAATTCATCAACGTAATTAATCTTGACAAATTTCCAAGATTGACAACACAGCTCAGTTGTACTTTTAAATCTCCCCACAATGCTTAAAATAAATGTCCACAGGGAGCAACTTAATATGATCACGAGTACTAAAATAATTATGCTAGCTGATGAAATGCCCTGTAAAAACTTCAACAGAACAAACATAATTAGCGAGATAAATAATATCTGAAGGACTTCCACCCAAAATGCCAACCCAGAAAAACAATGATGAGACAAAGTTTCCACAATTTGAAATGAGCGATAGCACCGCACAAGACTGGTACATGTACGAAGCTTATCTTTTGTGACGTAAATAGGAATTAAATATTGGCTTTGTCTCGCTTTTCCCCGTCTTCGATATGGCATACCTTCAGGAGAGAAAATCCTGTAAAAATAAGAGAAATATTTAATATCCTGTAAAATAGCTGTGACTGCCAATCTTTCATAAACGTGTTTTACATACGTCATTTCCCTTATAGCAGATTTAAAAACAAACGCTGATATGGTCACATTAACCGTAATGAACAAAATTGTTGAGGTGATTATCCATATGAAAATGATTTGAAACACGGCAAATCCTCCAATTAAAAGGATGGTTGATATCAATCCAAATTTACTGGCAATGAATAATAAACCATCGTCATGTCTTATTGTTAGTGCCGTTATTGCATTTGCTCCTCCATTCGAATAGGAAACAAGGTAATACGGTAGATATATAGGATGACAGGGGTTAAATAAGAAGTGGATTGTGGGAATTAAAGGGGAAGAGATCGCAAATGTGATCATTATCTGAACCAAATCTTCGCATCCATTTGTCCATGTTCGACAAAGTTTTGCTATGTACGCTTCTAAAAACCAAAATTGAATAGTATTTAAAGATTAATCATTAAAGTATTAAAAGACCAAAATATATTTGTACAGAGACAACTTTCCACTTTCAGGAAAAACTATGAGCGTTATGTTGCATAAAATCATGACAAATGGTTAGTTACCTCGAAAATGAGAAGTGAATTTAAGGTAAGAGTTGGTAAAGAGGACAAGTTCCTTTTGATTTAAAATAGTATTCACACTGAGCGCAACCATAAATGTATGAATTAATGCGTGAACGAAGCAATACGAGACTTCAGCATCGAATTTCACCGGTGATATTTCAAACTGTTGGTGAAGTGCTGTTACCATCTGAAATAACCGAAAGTATGTATAGATACATAATCCGAGCTGGATAAGAAATGCTGATCCCCAACGAATTTGCCCTTTTTTCGTTATGCAAACTTTTCCGCGACGACCATTCCAAATGAATGGCATCCCACCGCAAACATTACACCATCGTATCACAATCTTGAACAGTTTTCCGGACTGTTTACTTAACATTATTTATTTTTAACTTTCAGAAATCGTAAATAGAGAGCTAAACTAGCAGTTTCAGTATCAGATAGCAAATGNTTCCAAATGAATGGCATCCCACCGCAAACATTACACCATCGTATCACAATCTTGAACAGTTTTCCGGACTGTTTACTTAACATTATTTATTTTTTTAACTTTCAGAAACCGTAAATAGAGAGCTAAACTAGCAGTTTCAGTATCAGATAGCAAATGTCAACTGCAAGTTGGATGGAAGAATAGCATGAAAACAGAATAAGTGAAAGCATTTTATAGCATTTTTATAGCTAGGTTCATGTATACTTGAAATTGTACTAATAGCAGTTATTTCCATTCCATTACCTTCTACGTTGTGCTCAGCTTAACGCTACAGAACGTCATAATACCTGTCATCAAAGCAAAATACTAAAATCAAAATATCAAACTAAATTATACTTTTCATATTTGAAGAAGTTGAAATGAAAAGCACTAAAGTACAGACAATGGAAAGCTGCATAAAATGTTTGTTCCTTCCAAATAGTTTACAAGAATTGGATACTAAAAAATTACTTTAAATTGCGTAACATGATTTTTATCTTACTATCTAAACTAATGTACAAATTAAAAGCTTTAAAACGTTGTGTAATCATAAAACTGCAGTTAGAGCTACAGGTTAAGGTATGTTGAGTATATACTATTATGGGTTTGAAGGATATTATACTATTTTTGACCATGAATATTAACAGCAAGCATAAGCAAAATATGACCAATCGATGCGCTATCTCATGTAATATGCTTACAAATAGCTTTGAGGAGAAAGACATCATTCACTTTTTATGCTTACTGATGTTCCATTCCATAATGTAATGTTCCAATACAAGGGTTTCGAAAATCGCCATAATAAAAAATGAAGGAGCCACATAAATAATATATAATATGCCTACACATAATATGAATCCTACTGTCTTGTTCCAATAACAAGAACATTACTAAATAAGATGAAATTACATACTGTCTAGATAGCATGACTTCTAAAATTCGTGAAAGTTCAACTTTAAGTTACCACAGTACGAAAGACTCATGGCTGGTGGTGCTGTCTCTCGGATTCGTCTGGTGGGTCGACAACGGCTCCACAAGAAATGACATTTTAACTACTGCTCGTGGTTGTTCGGCTTAAATAAAATGTCATGAGTTATATGAGTATTTTTCAGAAATTATATTTTTATTATCAAGGCATGTTATGCATATTATCGAATACACGGAGAAATTACTTTTTTAATTTAATAATTATTTTAATAAATAAATTTCAATCTGTATATATGAACTTTAGCTCTTTTTTTACTATAATCGAAAATAGGCAGTAGGTCATTGCATTGTTTTATTTTACTCATGTACATAGCGCGAGCACTGAGGTTCTACTACCACGATCACGTAAGTAGTATGTAGGTTAGTACCCTAAAACTAATTTTGCCGTTTTATAAATATTGGATGTTTTACAAATAATTATTACATAAAGTAGACAAACATTTTGTACGTAATATAAAAAAAATAAAAAAGGAATAAGACATAAATGTTATTCAGCAAATATTGACATTAATATTTCAATTTTCAATCAACAAGACACGTGCATGCATAATTGAGTTGCCTCTTTTAACACATTAGGACATGCTCAATAAATGCATTAAAATCAGTAATTACAAGAAATTTCTTAACGTAATAGAATGGAAAGCACAGTTAGATGCATCGCTCGCGGCCTGAGTTCGAAAACTCTATAGAAAGGACTGGAACTTGTAATAGAAAGCAAAAACCATGCGCACGTAATGACGCGGACGCAATTGCATATTAGTTTTCTTAATACCGCTTTTCCTTTGAACTTCATTTTAGATGAAGGACGAAACGTACATTTAGGGTTAGAGCAATACAATTTGTAACTTTATGTTAAACGATTGAACTTGTCCTCGTGGAAAGTAGACTAACCTACCAATATAGTTTTAAGGTTAAAATGAAACCGAAGTGAAATTATTATCCGCGATATTTGGCATTTCGAGTTTGCAAGTCATATTAATGCATATAACAAAAAATATATTTATGAAGACAGCGAATGTTCAGTGTGACGCTCTCGTACAAAATACGTCTTCGTCAAGTAAAATATATAATTATGATTTACATAATTTTAGTTCATCTGAACACAAGGTATTGGATGAGGTAACTATTTTGTATTTTTATTTATTTTCATCCTTGCTTAAGGTTTTCTCGATGAAGGCTTCTTGATGGCTTCTTCATAACTTGGAGGAGCTAAAAACGAAATCAAGTTTAGTTTCA
>JAHZMV010002086.1:0-20868 GCA_027743765.1 Coecobrya sp. COE2
AGTTGCTGATGGTGGAGGATGTGGATGCGGACCATGCGGATGATGAGGATGAAGGTCAGTGTTAGGATATTCCAGCTTTTGTCGCCAATCAAAGTAATCCTTTATCCTAAAAGTAAGCGTGCATGAACAAAGAGTATCATACTACTGCACTGTAGTTTCTATCTCCAAAATAAATACTTTAGCTTTAAGATGATAAATAAAACTGAAGTACTTTTGAAATATAAAGATACCCCTTCCTTGTGACCCGGCTGCGGGCTTTATTATCCAGAGTAAATTAGGATTGTTTCGAAACTCCAACACAAAATTTCTATGCTCACTCTAACAAATATGGAAATAAGAAAAAACGGTAATCATTAAATGATTACAAGAAAGATTAAGAAAACCTCATGTTGCATGTAATAGTATTTGCTTATGTGATGTACATGTAAAAGTAAGCTTACAGGTAAAATGTAAGTTGTGGGAATGAAATCTAGTTTATCAGCTTCTTGCTTTCCAAGCGTTCTCTCCAGACGGAATCTAAATGTTTATGAAAGGCCATCGATGTAGTCTGGATAATACATTATTAGATAATAGAAAATTGTACCCAGAATTCATTTTTTCCACCTTAGTTTTTTCAAGTTTTTAACCAATTGGTTTTTTCGAGACAACTCTTGACAATTACGAAAGTGGCCAATTCGTTGATGATCTTCGAGAAGTTTGCCATTTTGGAACAAGTCTCTAAGTTGTGTCATGTCACACCAAAAAATGTCCCAATCTTCCTTAATTTTCAGCGACCTAAAATGTTGCATAACATGCTGTTGTTGTAAATGTATAGCCGAATTTGTTTTATATGCCTCGAGTCACGACATTCAATGATCAAACCAAATGATCTCAAAAGATACTTACTTCAGTCCATCCCCGTCTTCTCATTGCATCCGCCACGGTCCCAGAAAATGTACATTTAAACTTAAACTTCTTCTTTCTCACGTCCATTATGCAATGTTAATGAAAATGCTGGTGATGTTTGTGCATTAAGTGTGAATTCTACACTGTTTCAATTTCAAGAGGGCAATTTGATCGTTTTATTTTATAAACAAAAGATAAAAACTCATACTTTTGAAAATAAATTTTGTTTGGCTAATTATCAAAAGGTGAAAGAAATGTTTTACAGAAATGGAAAAATAACCACGACAAAATTTCCTATGTGGTTTCTGTCTCGATAAAGATCTTTGAGCATGTGCCTTAAGGTTGATGATTACCAAATTGGAATTAGTTTGAATAGACTTGGATTTACGAAGCAAAATTCAAATTCATGTTGCTTATTCATTCATTATTTCACTTTCGCAATTTTGTTGCAATATACATAAATGGTGTGCTTACTTGTTCAAAACAAATGATCGCATTGAAGCAAAAATTAGGTTATTAAAACCATTCTTTGAAGATTTTTACATATATTAATTTTGCAATTGTAGCAGCAATACAGTAAGAAGCAAGGGTGATTACAAGAAAGATGTACACTTCGGGTTTGAGACCATAAGAAAATTCTAATTTGTCATTAAGTATAGGGACGAAAGGCAGAGCTAAACCAATTCCCATTATCAGTATCGTTAATAACGTCAGAGGAAGTGAGGCTCTAGACTGAAAAATCGGAATCTTCGGTGTTCTTATAATATGCACAATGAGCGTCTGCGTGAGAAGTCCAACTGTGAACCAAGTCGTCCGAAACAGGTTGACATCCTCAGGTGTTGCCTTTTCTCGTATGTCATGTCTATAGTACATGTAAACAAAGGTTCCAATGTCAAACACACTTGACCACGGTCCCATCCATAACATGAACCGCAGAATGGACTTCATTTTCCATCTATGGGGTACACTGAGAAAGTCTTCGTCAACCGAATCCCAAGGGATTGCAATTTGTGATATATCATAGAGAAGATTTTGCGTTAAAAGCTGCAAACTCGTCATTGGTTCATAGGGCAGCCATGATGTAGTCCCTTCCTCTACCACTTCTGATAAGTTTCCGTTTTCAATCGCTAACTGTATATCGTACCCAGTTAGTAGAGCCTTGATCGGAAGCTTTAGTATGTTGCACACTGAAGCACAAATATTAGGTGCATCCCCCGTCAAAACTTTCACTTCAATGTTGTGCTTTTGCAAATCAAGAATAGCGTTTGCAGCTGTAACCTTTGGTGGGTCAAGAAAAGAAAGGAATCCAACGAATATCATGTCATTTTCATCTTCCGCTTTTACTGATGTTGTGATTGAGGGTAGTGTCTTGTATGCTACTGCAATGACCCGCTCCCCAGAATCAGTATATTTAGAATACTGTTCCATCAAATGCTTACGCATGTTTTCATCTAAAGGCACATTTTCCGATGGGAAAACCTTTTCCGCGTTATCAACTGTATTTTCTTTTAAGACATTGATGCATACACTTAATGTCTCCTCGACGGCTCCTTTGCAAGCTAAGTACACCTTTTCATCTTTTACGTCTGCTCCTTCAATAGTCTCCTTCAGAACGACTGATATTCGTCTTCTGACAAAATCGAAAGGTAGCTCGTCCAGTCGGCTGAATCTTGTTGCAAAAGCAGTAGCATCAACCGTAGAAAAAGACTTTCTTTGAGCAGACGTTTCGCTTTCCTCACTGTTAACCTCCCCTGCCACTGGAACATCGGTGGCAGGGGTGCTGATCACCTTATCGTAAAACGCCACGATAGCTGAGTCCAATGGATTTTGAAGAACTGACTGGAAATAGGAATTGAGAAATCCAATCTGTAAGGGGATATTTGATACATTTCCGTATGGGTCAATGTGGGATGATAGCTGGACCACGCTCTTGGTTAAAGTTCCCGTTTTGTCTGTGCAAAGTATATCCACTGCACCTAAATTGATAATGGCATCTAGTTTCTTGACGATTGTCTGTTTTTTTGCCAGGGCCACAGAGCCTTTTGCCAAATTGGCATTGACTATCATTGGGAGCATCTCCGGAGTGAGACCAACAGCAACAGAAAGAGAGAATAAGAAAGCTGTCAACCACCTGTCCTCTCCTTTCTTAGTGAAACCAGAAATCAAGAATACTGGAGGCACCATAACTGCCATCGTGAGAAAAAATATCCACGAAATCCTTCGTACGCCTGTCTGAAAAGCATTTAGTGATTGAGTTTTCGAAAGAGCTTCCGCCATTCTTCCAAAAAGTGTTGCATTTCCAGTTCTGAGTATACGAACAGTGGCCATACCGGTAATAACTTGTGTGCCCATGAATACCTGCATCATTAATTTATAATAATACAATGTACAACGGAGGTCATTTGTACAGAGCATTTAAAATATTATTTGAAATATTCTGAGTAAGAAAATGAAAATATAAGCTGGACCAACATACATTTTCTGGCGATGACAAGTCTTCGGTTAGAAGAAAGCCTTGATGATCTAATTGAGATTCAACGCTGACTCTACGTCCAAATACTACTCTGAAAAACCGTCCGATTTTAGACACTGGCTTGAAGGCTTGCTTTGGTTTTTCACTATCTACATTCCAATTATTGCCGTTTTCTGGAAAAGATAACTCCGTTGCCGAAGTTCTTTCCGTTAAGCTATATTTTTCTACTGGTATGGCTTCTCCAGTCAACGGTGCTTGCGAGACAAAGAATACTTTACTTGCCAAAATAACTCCATCCGCAGGAACTACCTCACCTGGTCTCAGGACTATCTATAGAAATATTCGCATATCTATACTATGAAAAGCATTAGGCTATGTTATATGTGTGGGCATGCAAATATTTTGTGCAAACTAGTTCCAGCATTGCACATCCATCATCTTTACCCAATCTCCCGGAACAAGTTCTTCACTGGGTACAGTCATTTCTCTAGCGGTTGGCTCCACAGCGTCGTATCGCAAAACTGAAACAGACTTCGTAATCAGTTTTAGTAGACCGTTCAATGCTCCTTCCGATTTCCATTCCTGGTAAAATCTGAGTGTAGTGGAAATGAGAATCATCAAGGAAATTATGATAGTTGTGGTGTATTCCGGCTCATCGTCAGCAGAATAGGTAACAACCCCAGACGATATTGCAATAATACAAAGCAGAATGTTGAAAGGATGAAAGAGGGCCTGTAGAAAGATCATGTACCATGGATTCTTCTTTTTGGTGACAATAGTGTTTGGTCCATAATTAGCAGTCAGTTCAGTCACTTGGGCAGAGGTGAGTGGTCCGGCATTATTCTTTGCATGGTTTTCGACTATTAGGAATTAGTACATTTATTTTAAGAATAATACACAGTATCGTTTCCTATATTATGTGGCTATGTGTGCAATTTAGTTTGACAACCTGCATGCAGCAAGCTCTCCGGATAATGAGGTCCCGGGATTGTCATTCCGTAGCAAACTTATATTTACTTTTTTCTACTCTTGAATAATCCAAGGAATATATTCATTTTAAATTTGCAACATTTTTTTAATTAAAATTATTTTTAAAACATCAAAACATTATCTACGTTGCAGTTATCTTATGATTCATACTTCATGAGCTGTTGCTACAAAGAAATCCATTTCTATTCATTTGTATAAATGGATAATTTTTCGTATAAAATGCCGGTCGTGGAGTACTGTTCATTATTGTTTCCACGAGAGTAGTGCATACCATCAGCGATTCATTGTCTTATCCCAGGACAATATTGACCGTATGAAAATTCACATACCTAACCATAATTTTGCCGTTAGATGAAAATATAAGCGCAATTTATTTCCATTATATTTTGATAATCCATGTGACAAACGTACATAAAGGCACTTATTTAAGTGTATGATTGCATGATCGGACACTTGGTTAACAAGCGAGCCCATCACACGACTCGTACTTTGCCCACATTCAGCATTGCTCCATTACATGAAAGTCGGGCGCTATGCACGCTTTGCATATTTTATACGAACTGGATTTTTCCTTGATCGCTAGTCATTATTGTTATGATCATCATTTGTCGCGTGACTTTGTGGAGTAATCAGTCATTCATCCGAACCCACCTTTCTGCTCCACTTCAATACACAACCATCATAATATTCTCATTTCAAGTTGTTCTCCTTACATTATATAGCAGGTGCAAAAATTGTTTCGTTCCATCATATATATTTTTTCACTCCAGACAATAGCAACAAAGGGATGCGTGGATTGTTGTTCCCGAGACGTGTCGTGACAAGAAGCACCCAAAACGATCGACCTGAATGTTCTCTTAATTTAAGCATTTCATTGTGAAATCCAATACAGAGCAACCCGCTTTTGTAGGTAAAGTGAAGGCTCAAAAGAAGACGACGAAGATATACACATTTTTAACCCATCGCATGAAAGTTACTGGAAAGTTAAAAATGTTGCCGAACCGAGAGGTATTCGTGTAGTGTCAGTGATGTACGTAAACGTATAGTTATGCACGTCTGAATTTTATGTAAATGTGGATTATCATCTTCATCCAATTGGGCCATGCATAATACACTGTAAATGCTATTATTATAGGAAGGTTTGTATGTGCCAGGGAGAAGGATAATGACAACTCCAGACACACGCCAATTTTTTAATATTTTCATTTTTTTAACTTTAACATTTTCCATTGAAGTCAATTGGGTGGTAATAGTTGCATGTGAGGAGAGTTAAAGGAGCAGATGCGGAGATGCTTTTTTATTGAACCTTTCACTCAGCTTTCAAGTAGGTATACATTATACTCTTTGTGGTAGTTTGCGGATTGCTTTGCTTCCATGCGCTTCTTCATGACTAAATTTTTTAATATTTGCAACTTCTTTATGATTAAAGAGTGTCTTGCTGTTACAGGGAAACAGTAGCAGCGCTGGCTACTTGAAAAAATTGTGCACATCTGTGAAAACATGAAATTTTTATGTTTCATAGACTTAAATTCTATAATTTAATGGTCATGAGGGACGTTCGTGTACAGTCTGATTTCGAAGTGGATATTTTATCATCTAGAAATTTTAACGAATAACTGTTAGGTTGACATATCTTTATACCAAAACGAAAGTCATTTTAAGTCAAGCAAACTAATATATTTTAGTTTTCTCCTACTATATGAATTATATATCATACCTATATGATAATATGGTATGGTATTCAATATTTAATGTAGAATTAACTTGTCATATGGTGGCACAAATTATCATTAGTGTCGATAATAACACATTTTTNGTTGACATATCTTTATACCAAAACGAAAGTCATTTTAAGTCAAGCAAACTAATATATTTTAGTTTTCTCCTACTATATGAATTATATATCATACCTATATGATAATATGGTATGGTATTCAATATTTAATGTAGAATTAACTTGTCATATGGTGGCACAAATTATCATTAGTGTCGATAATAACACATTTTTGTTTGTATTCCATATGTTTCTTTTCATTCTGATTGATGAGTAAACAAATTAATATATTTAGGGCAATACCGCATTCTTACGTTAGTGATTAATGTGCTTATTTATATACACATACTCGTCGTGGGCACATAAAGTCATTACCAGCAGGTCATCATACGTTATTGAGAAACTTTACCCATGCGTGATAAAGTAACAGAATAAAGTTGAAAAGCAAAGAAATATAGATAAAAATCAGCTAAGTTGCAAATTCATACCCTATGGTTCATCGTCCGAATATTGTGCTATATCATATTTCCATCATTTTCCCGGTGTGGTCATCCGTGCTGGATTTAGTAAAGCGAAGGGAACACAAAGCGAAAAGCATTATTTTGGGTAACGATACACACATTCATAAAACATCATTAAAGGCAAACACATTACAGAAGCAACAAATATACATAAGTAAATACAACATTAATGATAATGCCATTTTTATAAAAACATTAATAAACTCTTGCTTCCAAATATAATATAAAATTGATATACAAACTCTCAGGTGTGTGCAACACGATTAGTAACAGTTGTTACTGATTAGATATTTGTACTTTCACAGCATCATCAAATCATATCAACAAATTATTCGATGATAGCTTCATCGGCCCGTGACATAAACTTTGCTTTAATTTTCAATTGACGACTTACCATAAGTTAAAAAATGAAAACAATCTCAATATAATGCAAAAGAAAATGTTACAATAAATTACTAATGCATGCAAGAGTGACTGCCTTGATCAAAATCAGCTTTTAAACAAGGCAATATTCTGACTTTGATGATTGAGATGCATGACTGATAGGGAGGAGCTGTCGTGGTCTGTTATGAAAAGAATGAATAATTTTTTTAGCACCCCAGCCACATTCTTGAGATACCACAGTTCCAAATATAACAAGGTATTATGTATAAGGTATGTCATTCAGAGAAATTCATGAGATCGTGAGAAGGAAGACTGGCCTTCAAAAGTCTCTAAAAAGTACGTCAAACTGCCCCCTTTGAACAGAACTATCTCTATACCCGTACGAGCAATCAGTAGCTGTCCTTCCATTCTTAAGAAAAATGACGTACATTTACTGTGTGAGATAAAAGAAAGAGAAGATCTACTTTGTCATCATTTCTGGCATGCTTTCCTTGATATTCATCAATGATTTTAAAACAAACGAAAGGTAATTTGTCAGTCAAGAAAGAAATCATAGAGCTCCAATAATGCCAGCTCTCCTACTTAAGGAAGGAGCAGTAAAAAAAAGTCCATTCATTTCATCTACAGACTCAATGTTAACAGTTATCCAAAGGTGCGAGATGTAAAATCAAAGAGGAAATCAAAGGCAAGGACAAAATTGAATTGAATATGTAGTGGTGAGAAATCACAATTTGTGTATGGGAATGCCGCGTACATTCTCTTTTCAAATATCTGATGACTAGTGCTTTCTTTAATGACAAGAATATCCAATTGAAAAAGTGTAATTTAATTATTATTTTATTACAATATTGTTAATATTCATTTAATACGTTAGACACAAATAAGATGATGCACCTGTCAAATGAAATATTATATAGGTATGCATTTTTTCTGAAACCGCCTATTGTTCCTAATGAATTGAATTACATTTTCCTTCTCATCTCACCACACAGTACTGTAATACAAGTAATGGTAATCATTCTCGTCTTAAATAAGTAAGTTAAGATATAAAATCTTCTGTCGGGATGGGACTGAATGCAGTGCAAGTACATTTCATTCTCAGGTCGGTGTTTCTAAACGATCAGATCTAACACCCTTTTCTCAATAATAAATCAAAAATTACAAGCTCGTTTTAATTTTAGAAATTACTGATGACTGCATCATTTTATTGATTACATTTTATGCTCAAGGGCAGCAAGTGCACCAAAGCAGGAGGTAACACGTTAAATATGTTAAATTGGTTAGTTATCATACGATTTAGTCGAGGTGGTCTTAATTTTGCAATTCTAATTAATCGGAATCATTTATGTGGTTGTTTTCATATGAAAAGTTTCACAGTAGATATATGGATTAAAGCATAATATAAATATGTAGCAATTTCAGTTTTTTTCCTCGTACATCATTTACAGACTTGCAAATAAAAATGAAATACCAGTCCATTCTTTCTTTACCACACACGAATTCATCCTTTGTCGCTAATAAATAGTACCCCAAGATACTCATGTAATTATCTGGCATGTCAATTCATGAAGAATTAAACCTTTTATATATTTTTTTTTCAAAATCATACCACACACGAATTCATCCTTTGTCGCTAATAAATAGTACCCCAAGATACTCATGTAATTATCTGGCATGTCAATTCATGAAGAATTAAACCTTTTATATATTTTTTCTTCAAAATCTTGAGAAACTCAGTCAGTTCATTCAACGTTCAGTTATATAATCCCATCTCCATCCAGTTTTTTATCTGTTGTGTAAAATACAATATAGACAAGCAAAAAAGGAAATGACAGTAAAGAGAGTAATTACCGAAAAGCTTCATTAAAATACATAGATTTTTCATTATACGCAAAATCCTCTGCTAGGAATGATTTTTATTCAAAGCTATTAACGTAAGAAAAAACACTTGTCTCCTCTCTAGAAACCCATCCAGCACATCTTGTTTGATTGTACATGATTGTTGTACGCTTAATTGGTCTTCACCCCGGTTTTCAAATTTGACTGCTATACTGCTACTGCTCTGCAAATGGATCAAAGATCTGATAAAACAGCCACAGGGTACAATCTCATCGTCAAAGTGAAAAAGTAGACCAGCCTTTCGCCCTTCTTTTCTCACTCACTATTTGGGTTTGCTACTTGTTAAATGTCGGTGTACGGATTGGATCTACTAATATTAACCCGACTCATTTAGTTCCAAATGGTCTAACATAATGAAATATTGAATATGTTTGCCTTTCATGAATATAATACTTTGCGATAAGTGATAATTTGTAGAAATTTTTTGAACAAAGATGATTGTTGATGCTAGAATCCTAGAACCGTCGATTTCAATTTTTTAAATTCAACGTAAAAATGTTCCTTCATCCAGATCAAAAGATGGAGCAACCCCTTTTTAAAAGACGACGACAGTGCACTAGATTCTCACTTGTCGGTCCGCGTAATTGTATCAGCACTAGAAATTATTATTACAACAAGAAAACAACGGACTGATGATTACAAAAAAGAGAAAAAAGTAAATAGCCTGAGACAAGACTAGTAGTCGTAGTGGGAATAAAAACCAACGCAAATTTGAATTGCAAATCATTTGTGGGACTGACAACAACCATTTTTCCCAATTCATTTATACTGTAACATAATTATAAACAAGCATTCAGACAGACAGGATTCTTTTTGGTGAATGGCTATCGCTTTCTTCTTTTTTCGCTTGCACTTGTTCTTGTTGTGATTTGATACGATATCATTATAAACCCATTCTCTTCCTTTAACTAAATGTTGTGCATTTTTTTGTACCTTGATACCTAATCTGTCAAGAAAATTCAACAAAATAAAACTGGATCTAATTTTCCTCGTTCTCCCCCAGTTTTTCGCGTACATTGCATTTCATTATGCTATTAACCGAAACCTTCTTTGAAACTGACAATTTCTTAAAACCGATTTAAATCATTCATGTTTCTAAAACAGCAGCTTTTAATATATACCACCAACAGATAATTTTACTTATCTTCCATATTATTTATTATGATCGCGTTTTGAATGAATGCAAACAAACTGCCAATAAAATGCAGACGATGATTGAAAATACTGAAATCAATATATGCGTAATAATATGTTTTAACATCTCTCTTCAAATTCATAACCAAAAAGGTGTGAATTGGGTCATAAGAATGCATTGATTGATATACATACAATCATTTTAAAATACAGAAACTGCAGAAAGGTATCGGGAATTATATATCATGTCAAAATAGTGAAATTAAGAAGAAAAATCATACTTATCATTTAAACGGGTAAATAATACCTCCGTTTAAGTAGCATGCTGGAAGATGTTGTTTTTTAGCTGATGGTGCATGCATAAAGTTAAAAAGTTTTCTGATGAGATACCCTGAAACTCACAGTGCTATGGATTGACTGCGCCCATGTCATTCGATAATTCCTCGGAGAGGTTTCGCTTTTAAACACCAGAAGCATCGTTCATGATGTATTTAGGGTAAACGTGTTCAAAATTCCCTATAATTTACGCAATTATTTAGCAATCGTTTTCGGATTTTTATCAAATTTTGAACATCGCACAAGCACATAGATACATGCTAGATTGGCTGTGTCGGATGTCGTATTTTTTCAACGCGATCGTTTAATATTTTCGTACCATTTGGCGTTTTCTGGAATCGTTTAGCGGGCTGAATGAAAGAAAATCAACTGCATTTTGAACATGTTCACCAAGGTTCAAGTTTTGGTGAAAAATGTACATTTTTATTATCCAAATCCAAACCACTTGTAAAATAAAAATATAAATACCCATAATAACAGCCTTATCAATCAATACTTCAAGAAGCAAAAATGCTTTGCAATTCTTCTCAGGATGTGTTTTGTAAACATTTTTATAATAAGCAATCAACAATTGTCCCACTCACTCACTACTTTATGTAAGCAGGCTGCTCACAACACTTACCGGGCCAGATTGCTTATAACCTGCAGCAATTATCATCAGCACCTCGTCATCATCCTCATTTTCTTTGCTGCTTAATTAAGCAGCCTTGCTTGCCTCCAACCACAATTACGTAGCACCAAACGTGTGATTTCCGATTCTTATTGTCAAAACCTATTATGACCATTAAGGCGAAAATCTCCAGCTCAATAATTTTTCATGAGAGAATATTTATTTAACACCTGAACACATTTTCACGTAGTTGTTGAATCAGTTTTCATAAACAGTGGTACGCAGCTATGTAGGTACATTCATTATAATACAAAGATGATAGGGTGGTGATAATTGAATGCAAACGCAAAACTTGATTTATGTTACGATCAACATTTAACGAGATGTGATCCATACAAGAGGATATAGCAATATTAATTATTACCTTACAATTTTCCTATATTCATTTAATACTTTACATCCCAGTTCAATTGGTATAAAAATGCAGCAAAAGCGCCTTTGGTCAAATTTTTCAGCATGAGACATATCTTCACACATTGACTTTTTCACATTTCACACATTTTCATTATATTTATAATTTTACAGCTCAATTTCCCTTATTCTCACAGAATCAGTAGAAAACCATGAAAATTCACGACTAAAAATATCATTAACATTGTAATCCAGTATACTACATTTGACTACGCAAAACTGGACGTTACGAAGAAAAAATTGTGAGTATATTAATTTCAAACTACATAAAAGTCGTGACTACCACTGATTGATGTTGTTCTTGCCACTACTGACGTATCTCCTTTGTAATAAATATCATCGATGCGATGGATTCTCAGGGATCTTGCTGTCAGTCAAGTTATTTGTGGTGAATGCATCACACTTTCACACACATCATTTTACTACTCCTCCTATAAACATTGCAACTTATTCGTATTCATATTACCTATATATCGATACTAAACCAAAAACCCATAATAATATTATTCATCCATAATTAAAAGCAAATGAGGGAGAAGACCAGAATTTGTCATGGGCAGCCGCAACTGACCGAGTCAGTCCATGTCGGTTTTAACGCTGTTTTCACTCAGAATGTAATTTATGCAAATTTAAATTGATATATAATAGTTGTAATTAACACTTGCCTGTGCAATTCAAACTACGCTTCAGTTGTATAATCCATTTATACGCTTCTAGGAAGTTTAATTCTACAATATACCAATTAAAGCGTGATTACTTAGCATGAATGCAAGGTTGATCGATTTTTGGTCTTTCTTATTCACACAACATTCATGTACAATAATAATTGCAGTAAAACATGGGGCGACTTGATTTTACATCTCCGAAATGCAATACTACCCGAAGGCCAAGGACAACGACACTATTATATAGGCCAGATAATATGTTGTTAGCTCTTTAGCAGACATGGAGCCAGTCTCATTGTGACCAGTGGCTTGGCATGCTCTCGTCGTGACAGCATGCGTGTAAAATAAATATTCAACCAAAATCATGTAGCATTGTTTCTTCATCTTTGAAATTGATTACTAATCAGGACCAATTTCTTTGACAGGTAGCATCGCTGATGTTGACTTGTTCACCTGTGCATAGGTAATTTTATATAAAAAATCCTGGTTATTTATGCAAATGCACATTATGCAATGTACAAAATCTAAACCGTAGGACATGAATGGAAACCCGCGATAATTGCCATTTCTATTGCCTGGTATATTATTATAATTTATAATTTTATATCTGCAAACATATCGTCAGATTGTCTATTCTGGGTTTCAACGTACCCACAACCGTTCAGGTGAAAGCTAAAATATATGATTTTAATTACATCACCTTCATCATGTTTCATTAAATCCTACTGACTTTTTAATAATTCCTTTCTGAAAAATATCATCCAAGCTGTTTACAATTTTAATGATAATGACAATATACCCTTTGCTCTCTGCTCCCCCGAGTACTCATTACAGAGTTTTAATAGATTGTTGACTTGCGTGTCCAAATATTGAAATATGAGCGGCTAGAGGAAAATTTCATTGTGACCAAAAAAAAGTCCAGAAGACTGAAGACAGACAGACGGTTGAAATGCGTGCCACTGCACTACACTATATACATACATTTATTTTACAAGTATGGATACATGTTAAATTTTGAAATATCCCAACCGATATCCAATAATGGCGTTAATAGAGCAATATGAAAAACGAAATAAAAGGGACTGGATATAAAATCGCTTTCCATGTTCACACACGTGTGAGATGATGTACACATTGTATGACTTTTTTTCTCCAAAAGGTTGGCAAAAAATAGGGACTTCATTCAGCCCCATTGCTGATACGATACGCATCATGATGATGATCCATGTAGTTAAACGCGCATATGGTCATACATCGGAATGACGTGTTGAAGCTTTTGACCATGCACCTTCATCAACCCTCCGGTGGTTTATACCTCCCTGCCTAAACTCTTGCAGGATCAACAACTGTTGACGTTTTCAAGTTGGGTCACCTGGCGCACTCCCACTACTGCTGCTGACAATAAAGTTTGTACTTTAATTTGCATGATGACTTTTTACCAGCTCTTTACATTATTGCATGACCGTGTTAATTTCAACTTGGAGCCTAGAGCGTACAAAGTTGTAGGTATACCAAAGCAGATACTTACACAGCATCGTTTAGCAGAGATGTGCTTCCATCCATATCGTGAATACGAGCTTGTATGTAATCACGCGATACAAGTGTTCGACTATTACAACGTCCAAAAATGGCTTTGAATGACAAAATATTGAATTATCCTAAAAATATTTCTAAAAGTGATCATACCTATATGCATTACTGAACAATGTCAAACACAAAGTCTTACTGTTAAAGGTTTTCGATAAGCACGGCACGCGACATTCGAGTTTCATTATACTTCCATCAATAAATATTTATCTTTCATGCATATCGTGCAAAGGACTCAACTACAACAACATGCTCATCTTTCATACGTAAGTTTTGTTGTTGCTTTGTCTAATGGAAAAATTAGGGAGAAAGCGTGTATGAAAATGAGATTGAGAATGTGCCTGTAACAAGTTGGAAACTTTACTATAAACGTCTCTCCTATTTAAAGTCATTTTTGTCTCTTTTTTTGTAACTTATCCTCCGTTCTGGTATGTATTCCATTGTTAATGATGGTGGTAGGAAGCATGTGAATGACGCATAATACACTAACGCTTTATCTACAAATACATATCCAATTGCGATGGATTTTGATATGCAAGTATAAGAAACCGCCATTTGTGTAAGCAAATGCAAAAGGCAGCTAGTTTGCTCACCACGGTTCTTTCCGAAACTCGGAATGAACACCAGCAACGCATACAATCTAATTACTGAAATCTATAATAACTAGCGTGAGGCTGTGATGATGAGAACCGGAACTAACTTGTACCTACAATAATTGAGCCTGTGGGATGTGTGATGCGACCCTTCTGAAAACTAGCTCAACGTTCATTTATTATTAGCCCCTTCATTTCGTACATTCACATTTCTCATCATGCGCATTTTTACTCACGATTGTACCTCTATCTAGCTCAACAGAATCTATGAATTCGTTAAGGAGTTTGAGGAAATAACATAAATACAAAATTTCGGGTAGAGTAAAAATAAGAACAAATGATTGCTTTTGTTGAACTAGAAAGGGCAAGAGATGCTCGCTTCATTCTGAACCAAATTAACAAAATCGATCATGATAACAATTGAATTGAAGGTGGGCCCTTGAAATTGACCCTTAAATAACCAAGTCTCCAGTTAAATAATGGGCCAAATAAACACAGCCACATGCATGCAATATGCAATGCATTCTAAAAAAACTACAACAAATGTGTGCAACCAGAAGCTTACATTTGTTCACACTGGTGTAGTCATCAGCACAATCCATCGAAAACATGATTCCATCACGGAAACAGAAATTGGTTGCCTAAACCAAATTGCTCAGTGAGCATTTCGGTACTTTTAAATAATTATCTCTTATTAGTCAATAATGTAAAATACATGCTTTTTGAATCGGATTCATTTTTCTTGAATACAAAAAAATAAAAACATGAAATCTATAAAATACTGGGTCCTTTTCGTTCCCGAAATGATATGTTTTTAAAAATGCTGTATAGTTTTCTTATTTAGTGATACCAATTTAACGATTGTTATTATTATTTTCTTTTTTTAAGATAAAGAATTACGGCATTGCATGTTGATGAAGATTAGAGATAAACTAAAGCCAAAATTCGTGATAATGATAATTCATAAGTGAATATCATCTTATTATTGCATTTAGTGATATCCGTAAATTCATGATAAATACCATTATGCCACCATCATCAACCACTGTATATAAAACTGCATACCTATGTATGTATCTAAGCAGAAATGATATATCGTATTGCTTATACAGAAATTATATGCAAGAACCAGTCATCTTTCGGGCAGATGTATTTGAAAGAAACGGACAGGATTTTTCCCAAAAAATTTATTTCCCAAAAGACAAAAGGATAGCAAATTGTTCGTTGTAGTTGCAATGTATTCGTTACTGGTGGTACCTGTTACAGTTGTACCACTGCCAGTCTACTATTTTTCCGTATCATTATTTTGGGTGATTATTATTAGCATGTGCTTAGGATAATAATGGTGACGAAGTAGTGGTAACAACAATAATAAAAAAGAACATCCCAAAACAGATCATTTAGCTCGGTAATACGCACTGTTTGTGGAGAACTAAAAAAGATACACCGGAGGATGGCAATGACATTGGTATTTTCTTTCACTTCTTCTGTAGTTGGTAATGCAGCTTTGCACTATGGCCACTCTTTTGGGACATGTAAACAGATTTAGGCAAGGCAAAGAAAGGTATGTGTCATGTTTGTTTGGTGAAATTCCGTTGCTTACTTATTTATTCAAGCTTCGTTAAATTCGACTCTTGTGTGTAGCGCATACGCATACTTTTTTCATAAACACAATAACCATATAACTTCTTATTAGGATAATGACACTTTAATGAAATCTTACAAATAAAACGCAGAAATGTGAAGAAGAATATATGCATAATAGCTGCTAATAATGAATGTTGATGAGATTTTGATGTTTCCACTGACTGATTCCATTTTACGAATTGGGTATATAGAGGATGCAGAAAAGGATATATTCTTGGCAAAATGTTTATTTAGCATTGAAAATGACATAATACAAAATCACATAATACCACCGTAATAATATACACAAAAAGAAGTGAAAATCCAAGCGGAATGGAAAAACTTTATTAACTTGTAAATACTGCCAGCAATATAGAGCTTGTGAGAACACTTTACTCAATCTAAAATACATTCACTGTTGCGTACAGCGAAGCGTTACCTCGCCGAGTTCCGCAGTGGGGCATTGTAAGATGTGATATTCTTATCAGGCTTTTGTCTTTCTCTCAAACGGCAAGTGATGAGTGAAGTGATGAAATGTGCCTTATACTTTACAAATCGATCTTAAACATTGAAATAAACTTGTTTACTACGAATTTTCTTCCTACTACTTTAAACGTTGAAGCTAACAAAATAAGCAATCATGTAAAAGCTTAAGGTATATTTATGTAGTTTATACAGTAAGTCCCAAAACCAACAATGGAGCACAGTCATTTTTACTTCATGTTAATAAAAATAAAATACGGTATTGTTGTGGTGGATGATGTGATGATGACATTTGAAGTTTAGAAGATATTTAGACTCATAATCATCGTCGTATTAAATATGTATGCTTTTTTAAGGCTCGTTTTTATACCTTTGTACAAATAAGTTGAAAGTTATATAACCATCACGTCAGTGACTTCATGCTTGCATTACATATTGTAGTTTTTATGATGCATGACTGACAATTTACTACTGCAGCTTATAAAAACTTTGTTAAAGATAAGAAGTAAGCAAAATGGAATGCAAAATAAGTAACTTTTTTCACGATTTCATTCATTTTACCTGTATGTTTGAATGGTTCCTTTTTACCAAAAGTTTTTTCGATTCTACAAAAGTATCTTGGCTATTACATTGATAATATTTGGGTAGGAATATTATTTTATGAAATATATGGTGTTGATTTGATATCAAGCTTGAACATTCTAAATAAGAGTTGGTTTCCTTCAGAGAAAAAAAATGATGACATGATACAGAAATGAGCCGACCACCCGGAATCACGTATTAGCCTGTGAAGAATAGTAGCCTTTTGTATTTACACACACTCGCCACTACCAAACCAATCACCCTTTCTAGCGTTGATCTAGTTGGCTCCCCTTCCATTTCAAAACAGAAATGGGACCCTGTACCAAGATCTAATAAACTCGTAATTTTCGTAAATTTCCAAAACCTCCAAAGTAGAAGTAGAATAAAAATATTGAAGAAGATAGAATGGCACAGGAACACAAAAGCAGATTTTTTTTTGGAATTTGCAGAATGTGAACTCGTAATTTTCCTAAATTTCCAAAACCTCCAAAGTAGAAGTAGAATAAAAATATTGAAGAAGATAGAATGGCACAGGAACACAAAAGCAGATTTTTTTTTGGAATTTGCAGAATGTGTAAAGCTTGACATGGTAAGGAGCCCGAACTGGTCAAATTATCATTATAATTTCTTTCACATGTTCATTATTACAAAAGTAATAATTGTTTTTCGACTGGAATAATTGAATGAAATGTTTTCGTGCAAAAAATGAAACCTGTTTTACTGATGAGTTTATTAATAGGTACTACAATGAATATTAAAAATTAACACAATTATCTCTGACGTAGACTGCTGTGTCCATGTGTCCAGCGACCACTCCTTATAGTAAAGTAACAAGAAAAAACATCCTCAAATCTATAAGCAATTGGTGATACGCGAAAAGGTTTTCAACATCACTCATAGAATTTCTAGTAATGTAACTACATTAAATTTACGAAATCAAATCAATTAAGAAAATACGACAGACTGTTTCATTTTTCTTATTAAATACCACTACGTAATAAGTTCATTAATGGAGACTTCTCATTGAGCCTGATAAAAATGTACAACAACAAGCTGTATTAATTATAATCCCAGAGTCTCTGTGTAAAACTCCAACTGGGTTTTATTCTCTTATTGTGCGTTTCTCAACTTGAAAAACAAGAATGAGTCAGTGTCTCCAGTGAAACTTGCTTGATTTTCTCCTTAGTATGTTAACGGGTACACGTCGTATTTAATGAAAAAGGGCAAGCTTGAACAAGTAAACCCTGCCATTTAACTAAAAATGTAGTTAATAATCTGTTTTGCAATATTGCCATTACTTTGTATAAAACGGCTGCGTTTAAAAATGATGTGTTGTATGGCTGTATGCTTCCTTTATTCATTCATTTCTGGCCAACTATTCAAAGGGAAGATAACGCCTGAACCGACAGATTATCGTAATAACAGTGTCTGCAATATATTATGGCACTGCCGCAAAATCCACTGCAATTGCTGGGAACGGGTAAATTACATTGGATGAGGGTAAAAAGTGGCAACAACGCATTTTGATCATGGCCCAAGTCCGTCAATGCCAATGTGAATTGTATCCATTCATTTGCGCATTTTCCCTTGATGTGGAGTCAGTATCACTTTCCGTCACCAGACAAATTACTACTTGAGTTTGATTATTTTGACAGGTAAATCATATGCATTCATGAGCATATTACATGGCTTTGCCCGGCATACCTATATATTTCATACTTGATTAAATACATTCCATAAACCTATATTATATGACTGTTAAGATACCGGTCTTTTTTCTCAGGTATTTTCTGCTAGCCTCGTCATTATCAACATGAAAGATTCGATTTTTAAAACGTCTTATCTGGTATAAAACTGCAAGCCTATCGTATGTATATTCTGAAAACATAATAATACGTCATTTTCCTTAAGAAATGTTAACCATCTTCTTATCCACCTGAAGTCAACTTTATGCATTCCAATGGTAATGCTTAAGGTCCAAGTATTAAATCGATATTATCAAGTGCTTCCTGGCAAAAATGAACTATTTTTTTGAATATTAGTGGAATTCCGAATTTTCATGATTCATGGAGAAACTGAACTGGATATATATGGATAATCCTACCTAGCTCAAACTGTACTAATGTGCCATCATATCGTGCCAACGAGGTCCGGCCATTAGCCACGCAAGCGTTAGTAATGGTTGCAAAAGCTTCACTCGTAAATACATCCACCGGCATCCGTCCAAACATGGAATCAGCAAAAATTACAGAACCCTATACCTTATTGAAAAGATGAAGAATGTATTGGTAGGTATAAACATTGATTTGGTGGGGTGGGAGCAAAAGGAAAATTATGATAACCGCATCGAATTACTTAAGAGAAGCCACATTATCCTTCATTACTCGCACGCTCGCAAGAAGTAAAAGAAGGAAATATACACTTTGGGTCAAGTTTTCCTAACATAAAATCCAGACAACCTTATACCTAAAAAACTTGCTTGTTTTTTGGTCAGTGTTATTATTACACACTTGTGAAAGACCCTTCAAGGCTCTCGTTCAGACAGACTCCTACTACTCCTGGAAACATTTTCTTCTCCTTCCGCAACCACAAAAGATAAGTAGAAGATTATGGCATTTCATTAAAAGAATTACCGTGTCTCTGATCCGATGGGCAACTTCAAGCTACGTACCCACATATTATTACGTTTGTGGTTATTTTTTTATAGACGGTCATCGCAGGAGAATAGGGGAAAATTCAGGATAAACAGCAAACATCATTTCATCATAATGATCTTATACACCACGCCATTGCATTGCAAAGAAAGGGGTTTTCTACTTAATCCTAATTTTTCCGTCTCTGCCGTCGACTTTTTCTACTGATGCATGCAAGAAGCATGTTTACTCAAGAAAAAAAGTATATACGCTTGAAATGTTGCTTTTGTGAATTACAGGTGTGCGTACACTTTATTGCCTTTTTAATCCAAACTTTTTTTTATCAACTTTATATTTTTCTGTAGAAAATCGTCTGTTACTTGCCTGGCTAAAAGGATAAATTGAGAATGAAGATTCAACTGCTCTGGTATAATTTTCCAAGATTGCCTTTTTAATCCAAACTTTTTTTATCAACTTTATATTTTTCTGTAGAAAATCGTCTGTTACTTGCCTGGCTAAAAGGATAAATTGAGAATGAAGATTCAACTGCTCTGGTATAATTTTCCAAGCAAATGTAATGCCAGCTGAATCTAGAAAATTAGGGCGGTGACAGAGTATAAAGGAACATCTAAAGCAAATACTTAAATGCTATGCGTACACATCCACATATGTATGTTGTAAACCGCTAAACTCACAGTTAGTTATATATCACATCTTTTTAGCATCTTGAGAATATACCACTCAGCACACTTGCAAGTATCCTTGAATTGAATTGACAAAGAATGGAAACTAAATTTATTCCCTGGTCATATTTCCTCGTATTCCGCAATTTCATTCATTATTGCCAGCTATTTTAATTTTAGCCCTTGATATTCTCTAAATTGGCATTACTTTCTAAATACTGATATCAGCCAAACCAAGTATTTCCCCAATTCTAAGAATGCATAATAGATTTGTTTGCATATGACAATGAGTCAGTGACACCTCTCTGGAATGAGTATGTATCCAAATATATTACATGTACTGATGCACTTTGTAACAAACAGAATGAATGTTTGGTATTTAATTCTGGACTCTTCTTGTCATTACTCTCTGCCTTTCTCGTTTACTATCGGTTCTAGCCCCTAATTCGAAAGACAAACTAAACCCTATGATGAGCGCTTAAATTGATGTAGTGATATTCAAGCTACATGGGTTCCTCTGTAACTGATTACCTTCTGTC
>JAHZMV010002087.1:0-17522 GCA_027743765.1 Coecobrya sp. COE2
GAGCCAAATTGAATGGTACTAGTGGATTGTATAACTAACAGAGGCAGCAGACGTCAAATAAGTAGTGGTTGACAATATCATACAAAAATGATGAATAGACCTTGATGAATGCTTTTTGCTACGCTTATAACTACTTGTCCTCTATCTCATCATCATCAAACATAATCATCTTCACTACTAAATGTTGTTGCCGCTGCTTTGAATGGAATGGTTGTATAACGCTTTATCTAACAAGCTTTACAGAATAGCTTCATCAAAACTGGTGATATGTAAGGAAAGCGTACTACGTACAAGTTTATTTGAATGGTCGGTAGTGATATAAAAGCTAGTTATAATATAGGTTGGGATTTACCAGATAGGATGACTAATTACGGAATATGTAAGTGGTCGCACATTGATTTCTTCCTTTGCCTCGTCACACTATCCATCTATAATATCCTGTATTATTCTGACGACGACGACGATATATATACTGCCGCCACCATCACCACAGGACATGACATGAATGTCTTGGTTAGAAATAAAATAAAATTGTGCCCTTCTTTTATTTCCCACTGCTGCTACCAGCAAACCAGCATCATCATTATCAAGTATTTTGACGCTGCTGCTTCTAATGATCAAATAATGGTCTGCTTTTAGAAACTTTTCCTTTTCATTTCAAGATCCCCACACACTTACGTCTTCTCTAGTTCACTTCATCGCATCCCTTCCTTTTTTCCTCTCTCTACATACTTATAAATAGAGCCAGAGGAAGTGTAGGAATGAAGTGGTGAGTGGTAAATTATGAAAACGACACGCCAGAGACTTTTTATCAAACTCTCTCTCTCTCTCTCTCTCTCTCTTTGGCTGCAGGAAGTGTAGGAATGAAGTGGTGAGTGGTAAATTATGAAAACGACACGCCAGAGACTTTTTATCAAGATAATCGAATTTGTAGTAATGAGTTGCCATACACTATTTGTACCATCATTTCTCCTTCACACAGACAGACAGATTGTTTGTTCCGTCCAGTCAGGATGATGTTGTGTTGGAACTAGAGGAAAACGGGTACTTGAAACCAGTAAAATCTTCTCACATAGCTTTGCTGCTTCCCTTATCAATATTTCCTGCTGTTTTTTATCTCTATATCTCGCCTCCACACAAACACAACTAGTAAAACTCTGATAGTTTGATTTGAATGCCCTGCCCATTGGTTCGTGGTTGTTGTGGTGCGTCAGCGGTGTGCTCTTTCTAGCTAGTTTACTACAGGCCATGATGGAATATATATTTAGTCTGGTGCTGACAGTAAGACTTTTCCCTCCAACAACATAATTTTTCCCTACCTAGTTGCTGTCCAATTAATACTATTTTTCATAAAGTTTAATCGATAAAGGATATACATCTGTGTTAAAATTCCTATTATCCTTTGTTGGGTAAAAAGTAAAACGCTCAGTTGGGAGCGCTACATGGGATTCTCTATGGTCCATCCGAAATTCTATTTTTTATTCACTGTTTTTCTAACTGACTGATTGCGAGGAGTAGTGGAGAGAATTGGCTAATTCACTTACAGCATATATGAGGTGGATAAATGGGCTTGTTCCAGATCCATTCATCTACATTTTATTCCTTTCGCACGTAGTATAATAGGAAGCACTGCTTATTACTTCTCTACAACTCACTCACTCAGTCTATTGCTTTATCGATCCACCATGCTCACACATAAGCTATATGATGTTATAATTTCCCTATGGAAGGAGGAAAGGGAATTCTTGAACGGGAAGGGAAACCGGAGAGGGGAAAGTAGAGAGATGAGAGACCAAGCAAGCTAACCGTCTAGTCTCTTGAAAGAATACTTACTTTTGGTAAAGAAGAAAGTTATCTAGTTCAGTAGCGCATATAAAGCAAAAAACGACATGACTGTTGTTTGGGTAATAGCAGGAAAGTAACGGAAGTCTGAAGAAGCTAACATGTTTCATTCATGAATGAATGAGCAGAATGGTTTGTCTAAGAGAGAAAGAGCTGTCTTATTTTTGCAATATATATTTAGCCAAAAGATGTATTTTTGGGTATATATATACATTATATAGAAAGTATGTACTTCACTTCATTCAGTGTTTAAGTCGTTCTCCTATTAAACATCATCAGTTCCCTCCATTACAACTTCTCCAGTTTATACAATCCGTCCCTCCTTTTAAACTGCACGTGTGCGTGCTGAGTTGCTTTATTGCGAAACTAGATATAATAATGTATATTTTTAATGTGTTTACTTTTTCCCAGAGTTGTATCTCTTCTCTCGGACAGCTCCTTTTCATTTTAAACATTATATGCAAGAGAAAATTGTAAAGGGCTGTGCAGCTCATGTCCTGTCTTTCCATCAGGAAACTACTTTGACATGAAATTGAACAAACAACATGGTTAAATTGTAATGAAGTCAATAGGGAGAGAGAGAGAAAAAAGGAAGAGTCAAAGTTGCTAAAAGTTCATGTGCATAATTTATTCTGCTGGGGTTCGGTTTGCTTTCAAATGGGCACACATAATGTCATTTGTTCCAAAGTAGTTTTCCATTTTTCCTAATGGTAAATATTTACAAGTGAAGGTATGCTGTAAGACATCTTAAACCAGCCATTGTAAATGGTTGAAATATGTAGCCGGGCTATAGAGATCTTAAAATACCACTTGTAAACATTTGACCTCTGTTTGACGTTGAGGAAGCTCATAAAGGTCCATAAAGGTCAAAGCAGACTTTTGTGATTAAATTCTCATATAAAATACATATAAGCTGACAAAACACGTTTTTTTTAATTTGACCCCTGACCTTTACCTTGGGTCAAGTGCTCAAAATCATTATGCCTATATTCGAAGCAAACATTTTGGCTGTCGATTGCTGAAACCCGTTTTCGAATATCTCTAACCGTGTGCGATTGTTAGGGGAGACGGCCGGACGGACGGCCGGCCAGACTTCCCCTACCAATCTCATAAGGTATCCGGAGTACTTCCGGTTACTTAATAATATAGCAGACTAGAAAGCATTCCATCTCAGTAACTTTTTTTTAAAGTTTCTTAGAAGACAGACAGCATCAGGTAACTCATCGGACACACGTAACCATACTTCATATTTTAACGTGATAATGAGCCAACAAAGTGTATAAAAAGTACAACAGAATGTGATGCTTTTTGATTTAGATTTGATAACATTTTCATCATTAAAAATTGATTTAGACTGGTTTGCTTTTAAAAGTGCTCAAAGAGAATGATATTATAAGGATGATGAATGACTAGGGAATATTTTAATGGAGTGGCTAAAAATAGTGTGGAAATCACAATACCTAAATTTTACTTTATGTAAAACGGTTTCTCAAAAAAGAGGGAAGTGGATTTTATATATCTACACATCTATGTGAAGAGGGAGGAACAAGTAGATGATAAAATTTACATGATTCAGGAAACGATGTGAAATTGTCTCTTGGAAAATACATAACCAATTCACATATTTGCAAATTCAAAGTAAATACTATATACATACCTATGTTTATTTACAACAGGTATTTATTTATCTAAGGAATTATTATTATTGCAAGGAAGCAAAGAAGCCTTTGTTGTGTAGCAATTTTCTGGCTTGTTGTTCCGTGTCCGTAATCGTTTGATTCACAGGATGTTATGCATTACACACCAAGACATGCTTCGCAATGAAGAATAAGAATCAGGAATAGTCTTACAAAGCAATGAAATTCCAATGCATCTTTAATAAGCGTAATGTGCAAAATCGCTTTTAAATAAAAAAATACTCGGAATAAAAAAGAACTGAGATTTTAAGAAACGTATACAGATTCGTGGAAAATAGTATTTATGTCTTTGTAGCGCAGATCATTGCATTACAAAACGGCTAACAAGGGAATTGTTGTGCTTATTGTTTATGTGCATGTATTGTTTATGTCTGTTGCGAATTGGGAACGAAAGACAGCAAAACAGAGAACAGGTATACGTAGAAATAAAAGAGAGAAGATATATGAAATGAAGACAAGACAAGTTTAATAAGGTGTTATCTTATATAGCTGTGTCGCTGTCTATCTGACAGCAGATATGACGCTGACTCTGAGAAGAGTGAAAAAATATGTTACGAGTTGGTCCATTGTTGAAGGTAGTATTGTCTACCTACCTACCTACCTATATTCAAGATGTGTATAATATATCGTTCATGCAAATTAGTAGTCTGTAGAATAGAGAATGCGTAAGAGGCTTAATTCTGATCGTCATCATTATTCTTCTCTTTTTTAGAGTTTCTCTACCGCCTTTGTCTGACGTATGTATCAAAGCATGTTGTATGTATTCATGAGTCATTGGATCATTTTGCAAAGCCTTTTAATTTCAAGTAAAATAAGTATCATTGCAAAAAGTTGAGTGTGATGATCATTTTGTCGATTTCAATGTCGATTTTTTCATCTTCTCCGATTAGACTTACTAGAGTCCTGATATTGCGTGCTGTTCTTGCGAATTGTTGACTTACAAGAGGCCCAATAAAGTCAAATCACCTTTAAAAAACGCTGCTGTTGACAAAGGAGAGCGTGCAGGTTATTTTGTTTGAACGTTTTTTTTGTTCTTCTTCTGCTGGTTTCACTATGTATCCGTTTAGAATGTCAACTTTACTATAAGAGCAAACAGTTTATTAGGCTGTCGTTGTTTTTGTTGTTGCATTTCGTCTCGCTGATTGAAACTAATAGTCTGACTTGATTATAAGTTCAGCGAGCGAGCAAGAGACAGAGATGTGGGGGAAGAGATAACAGTCATCACCATGATTGGCCTATTATTACAAGAATAATAGTATGGTATATAGTGTGTATTTATAGTGTTGTGTTGTAATTCTTTCAAAATATAAAGTTTTAGTACAGTAATGAAATTGAAATGAGCATGCATCCTTCGAACGAGCTGTTGTGTGCGTGCGTGCATTTTTAAAAGAGGAAAAAATAGAAAGTGTGGCTGGGTTTTGTAAAGCAATTTTTTCTTCTTCTTCCAACGCAGACAACTACCTAATATTACACTTATTAAGATAATTATTGTCAAGTTTTGTTACGTAACTAACTATACAGCGTTGATTCGTGTTACTGCTGTTGTTGTTGAGCTGTGTATGTGTCAGTATGTGTGTGAGCGTGAGCACGTCGCGTTGAGAGCACGCTTCTATCAAGATTATTGAATAAAGACAGCAGCAGTCCAAGAAGGAATCCGAATGAGCTTGGCATGTCGATGGCATGTGTTATTCTGAAGTTAGTCTGCAGTGCACCGTTTCAAGTTGCCTTTTTAGATAACGATTGGGGAAATTGTTGCGTAAACAGAAATATTGATTTTTGTTCTGAGAATTTTTGTACTTTTTAGAAAAAAATGAAGTATCTTCTTCCAAGAATCTGACCTGAATTTTTTTCTTTAAAAGTTTCTTCTTCGTAAATATTTTGTGGGGTTCTGTGATGGATTGTCTTTGACCATTTGTGTTTGCGATAACAGTAAATTGCAAAATGGTCATTGACCGAAAATAGACGACTATTAAAATTGAAAGTTACTTTTTATTTGTTCCGGATAAGAAAACATTGCTAAATTTTATGTATAAATAAAAAGGCCCAGTGTGCGGTGCGGTGGCATTTGTTTAGTTTTTCTGTGTGTTTTATGTGAAATAAATGGGATATGTTTTTAAGACTACATACTTGTGTGGGAAAAAAAGGGTACGTTTCTTGTTTATGTGCTCACTGAGGCTTGCACAAGTTGATGCGATTTTTATA
This sequence comes from Coecobrya sp. COE2, assembly GCA_027743765.1. Classification (NCBI taxonomy): domain Eukaryota; kingdom Metazoa; phylum Arthropoda; class Collembola; order Entomobryomorpha; family Entomobryidae; genus Coecobrya; species Coecobrya sp. COE2. The sequence goes on from JAHZMV010002087.1 coordinate 5,742, forward strand.
TCGGATTTGGGGATATTTGTAAAAAAAAGTTGATGGTAAAAAAATCAGCAAACACATTTTGGCTTAGATTTGGACCACGACGACTTCTATAAGGCAACATACCTTACCATCGTGATCCTTTCCAGAGTTGCATGGCCAGACAGACGCCAATGCTGTTGAAGAGAATCTAAAAAAGATTTTGTATCATCACCACACAGTATACATAATAGCATTTTTTGGTATTGCGGATTCCCTTCTTCCCATTTTTTCCACATTGAATTGCCATTTTTTTGTTTGGGAGATATAGAAATCTCGCTTTTCTATTGTAAATTGGATTCCGTGAAATTTTCTTACCAAGTACTGTTCTGGAATTGGATTGTAACGGTCTGCTGAATGGGTACTCTGCTTGCTCCTATATACATACACATAAATATCTACACAGTCCTCATATAAATATGTGTCTGTATGTGTGATGATAAGAAGGTGTGAGATTTTTTTGGGTTTGGATTTTTGGATTCCCCATCTTTTGGAAAATAGAGTTGGAATGAATTGAATGGAAAGCTGATGATGAGATGATACCCCAGTTTTTGTACGAAACACGAAGAAATGGAGCTTCTATAATACTAATGCACCACACACATGTCACTTTATTTATGATGATACTTTTTTCCGTGCTGTTACCAGGACCAAAAGGAAAGATTTAGTTGAGCTTATTGTTAGCAAGAAAAAAAAGGCTAAGGAGAGGAGTATACCAAGTCAATAAGTGAGAATGCATATATACCTATTATATATATTCACAATACCCGTACATAATAAGTTGTAGTTACTTAATGATGATGATCATTACGCAAGAAGTATTGCTTTCGGGAAAATAGAAAAGTGCTCAAGATTTTTTTTACTTCTTGTTCATCTGAGTATTCACATGCCCGTACATAATAAGTTGTAGTTACTTAATGATGATGATCATTACGCAAGAAGTATTGCTTTCGGGAAAATAGAAAAGTGCTCAAGATTTTTTTTACTTCTTGTTCATCTGTCACTCGTGTCGTAGTGAAAGCGAATGAGGTCATTTTTCCAAATGTATGATACTGAGGAAGAATGGAACATAATCCAATGTAATTTATTTGCTTGGTTGTGTATTTCCTTCCTGGCAGAAACTATTGTTAGAAGTGTAGTGTCCAGTTCGGAATTTTCTTCTTCTATGTACAACGTTGACAAAATAAAAGTGATAACGTGTTTCTTTTTTTTCGAGGTCAACAATGCATTGTGAATGATATGAAATATGGCTGATGAAATGTGAATGAATGGGAAGAAAAGAAGAAAAAAAAATCTTTTGAGAATGTATTCATTGTGCACACAAAGTACTAGTTTCCGGTGTAGTTTGGTGTGAACTTGTCAGTTGGCTCTTTTATCATTTCGAGGTTGATGATGTCGCAGTAAAATGTATTATTTGCGAGCAAAAATATAATAAATAGTTGTATGAATCATATGAATAGACAAGCATATATTATATGAATTGCATGTGTATATATAAAGTATATACATAAATGGAGATGATGAAGAAGCGGCTGTGTAAAAGTTGGAAAAAGCGGTGTGCTGCTGGTATACACCACGTTGCCACTTTACTAATTTCCTCTTCCTCTAATTCTTCTTCACGCTGCCCTTTAAATGGAACGGCGACAATGGGACTTGAACTGCCAATTTCGAATCAACAGCCGTCACCAGAGAGCAGTCAATCCGCGCTTAATGCCAACGATCAAAGTTCGCGCTCTCGGAGAACTAGTCCGGCAGTCACACCCGATGAAGGGGAGGAGCCTATGAATGGGGTTGAGAGTGAGATTGAAGTGAATGATGTCACCAGAGAAGGACATGAAAAGGCAGATCCATCCCAGTTTGAATTACTCAAGGTGCTAGGACAAGGATCCTTTGGCAAGGTAAAAAAAAATATATACAAACTTTTTAGAGCAAATTCCCTCTGTGATGAATGAAGTAGTAGAGGAAAAGCCACCTGAATGAATTACTTGATTTGCAAGCCGATAATTGGGTTGTGTTTTAATTAATTTTGCAGGTTTTTCTTGTGAGGAAGGTGGTTGGGAATGATGCTGGCACCTTATACGCCATGAAAGTTTTGAGGAAAGCAACATTAAAAGGTACATCCGTTGTGTAATTCATTCACGTTTATTTGGCACAGTCAGTTAGGGAGCAAGGTATATATTTGTACCTCGAGCGTATAAATTTGTACCCTCTTTCCAGTGACTTGTTAGAAAACTGATCAGTAGCACAAATAAAGTACATAAAATTTCAAACTTTTTCACCGTGGCATCTGAAAAAATAATTTAATTTGAAAGGTCATTAAATAAAAATTGGTAGAAATTTGGGATATAAATTTATACTTCGAGGCTACTAATTTGTACCCTGCTCCCAAACTGACGGTTCTCCCTCTTTTTTCTCCCTTTATTGCTCTCAGCATTTTGTAAGGTGGGGAATGGGTGGAGATTTGACAAAGGTTTAGTTTCCATGCTGCAATAATTCTATAATCATCCTTGATAGTAAAAAAAGTCTCTTTGATGTAATATAAAATGCATATATACATACATATGCCTTAACGCAAGTTAAAAGACATACCCCAAAAAACTGTATCTCTTTTTGATGACACTCTCGTGTATATATTTGGATGGTATTTTGCTAGTGGCCAAAATGCAGAGACTTTTCTTTCTCTCTCTCATTGTCACCATCCACGTTTTTTGATAGCTGAACTGAACTACTTACTTTTCCCTTCCTTTGGGAATAATAACGAAGCAAACACAAATCGTTTGCTCCACGTGAGACACCATTATTATTATCTTGCTAGTTTTGTGAAGGCAGAATACATAGAGATCCTTGAAGTAAAAAGCACGTCCCTTCCTCTTTTACTTTTTTTCCTCTTGTTTCATCATCATCGACATTCTTCAACGAAAAACCTAATCCTGTGGAAGAAGGTTAAATAGGGCACCGTATTTTTCTCTTTTTTTTCTTGTGATAATGAAAAAGGAAGCTAGAGCCACGAGCAATACAAGCGCGCTACCACCATCATCAGTAAAAAATACTCTTTTATTTTTTTGTTGGCTTTGCTTCATTTCCTCTCAATATGGGAAAATGAGGTAAAGTGAGGAGATGTAAAAAAACGAAGCAAACACAAATCGTTTGCTCCACGTGAGAGACACCATTATTATTATCTTGCTATATTTTTGTGAAGGCAGAATACGTAGATCCTTGAAGTAAAAAGCACGTCCCTTCCTCTTTTACTTTTTCCCTCTTGTTTCATCATCATCGACATTCTTCAACGAAAAACCTAATCTTGTGGAAGAAGGTTAAATAGGGCACCGTATTTTTCTCTTTTTTTCTTGTGATAATGAAAAAGGAAGCTTAGAGCCACGAGCAATACAACCGCGCTACCATCATCAGTAAAAACCTCTTTTTATTTTTTTGTTGGCTTTGCTTCATTTCCTCTCAATATGGGAAAATGAGGTAAAGTGAGGAGATGTAAAAATTGAAGGAGGAAACAAATATGTTTTGTAGTTTCTTACAGATGATGATGATGATGAGATTGCTGAGAGCTTTTAGCTTTTCTAGCTACTAATAAAGTAAAGTGCATATATACTAGAGAACATATTACGAACGCTGGATCTAAACTCCGCCGAAAGTACTTTTGGTTGGGAATGCGATGTGTGAAAATGCCTTTGTTGTTTACTGAAAGGCTATTTAAAAGGTTGGAGGATAAAAAGTGGATATGCGACACTTTCTATTTTTATATACGGGAGAAAAATCTCATCTAATGGGGATCAAGTCGGGAGGACTCGGTGGTAGAAAAAAAATTACAATAATAAAATGTTCTGCTGTGGAATGTTATGTTTTTGTTGATTATGAAGATGACGGTGAAAAGGACTTTAAAACATGTTGCTTGATAAAAAAGGTAGAATTTCAAAGTGCTTCACTTATTATGCCCGTGTGTGCCTAAGGTGGTGAGGTGGGGAACGGAGTAATAAAAACCGAAAGGTGCGCGTTTAGTCAAGCAGAGCGAGAGAGAAAGATGTTCAATCTTATATGTGGCTCAGGATGATGGGCTTTCACTTTTAAGCAACATCGCTGCTGCTCAAGGAGTTTTTAGTCAAGGGAAAAAAATTCAAAGGAAAGCTAAATGAAATAAACAGGGAGCATATCAGTATACTTTGAAAATCATGGAGGACGACGGGCAATATTCTTTTGGAATTAAATAACAAAGGCTGTAGGAATATGACTTTTGTTTTAATTTCATCAAATTGTCTGTCTGGCTTTTTCAAAATCCATGACCTCATTATGCTTGTATATATCTCATGTAGCCCCCTACGTTTCAATCGATCTTTTACTAGTTTATTCACTCTTTTTGGTTAACGAGTATTGCCATATAAAGTTGACAATGAACTAATGTGTACCTATCTAAATTTATATAAATAATTAATAAATATATACATTGAGGGTTATGACGCGCAGGACATGTTCTGTGCTGCTTCCAGTTTCCTGGCTGGATATTCTGAAATATGTTGCTGGAGGACTGTGATATGCAAATTGACATTTTGTCGTCATTTCCATAAGTATAAATATTATTATGCTGTCATGTCTGCTATAAATATAGAAATGTAAATATGTACAATGTGATTGCGATTCTATGGCTTCGGGGATTTTATGTGCATTGTTGCTGCTCTGCTGCTGCTGCACGTTATAAATTACATATTTGAGACATGGGCTTCCTTGCTTACAACGTGTGTGTACAATGACTCTTCTACTCTTGTCATCTCTCCGAAAAAGAAACAAAACCCTTGGGAATAGTCAACTCACTTCGATGATGAGATGAATGATGATGAAGAAAGATGACGCGGGAGAAAGCATGCATGCACCATTAGGTATACTTAAGTCAACACAATTTTTTGTCAAGTTATTTTTTTCCTTCGTTTTTTCTTCTTCTTTTCCCCTATATTTCTTCGGTTTGCGTCATTATGAAAAATTATTACGGTTTTCTTTAGAAAAGATTGAGGTTTTTTTATTCCAGAATAACAAATAAAAAAGAGAGTAATTTCCTCCATTTTTTCTGCTATTTTCAACATAATAACATGTAGTTTCCTTTCTCAAGTCTTTTGGAGAAATTTTTTACGAGATTCATGACCACCTAAGTTTGGCTTGGATGTATCCCAGTGTAAAAAATTTAATTAGGAAAAGATTATTACTTTTTGTGCATGCGTTAGTGGAAGCAGTGTAGTGAATATGGCCCATGCTGAGGGAAAAAATTGGTGCGTGTTTTTTTGAGTAATTAAGTCTGTGGTAGATTTAGCGCATAAATGACTTGTGTAAAAACTTACTACATGGATACATCCGCACGAAGTAGACCAGGTTCTACGTTTTTTTATGTATGTAAGCCTGCGTGACCAAAAGCCGTTTTTTCTTGCATGATGAATAGTCATAATCATAATGCACACTTTGGAAAGCAAGACATTGGCGTCGTCGCCACTTTCTCCATAAAAATATACTTTGGAAAAAACAGGCTGCATAACTTAACTTTTTATACGTTCCTTCATCGTCGGCGGTTGATGGACAAGTAAAGAAAGTGATAAAAATAAATGGGAAGAGGATCGGATCTATAGCATATGATGGACTATAGAATGAACCGACGAATAATTTAGCAAGCAAACCAGTAACAAATTTCAGCCGCTCACTCTATCGTTTTCTTTCGGAAAACTTGTGTAATAAGTGGTTGACTAGAGAGGTAGTTGTGTAGTGGAAAGGATATGATTTTTATACATCTCAGGAAAAATGGATTCCCAAGAGAAAGTTTTATTGCAGCTTATATAAAACGCTGTTGCCGCAGTTGTTGTTTGTCCATGCCATTGACAATGATGAAAGGAGAAAAGTTATACAAGAAGAGCACGCTATTAAAGTGGAGGAAGCTGGAAAGGAGTTTATTTACATAATATCAAATTATTTGTCTCTTTTGAAGACATTTTATGAGCAACGTAAAAAAAGCAGTATAGAAGCTTATACATCTATGTATCTAGTCCTTAAGTAGGTTGCGATTAGTGCATTTGCAAAAAGGAAAAGTTCACTGAGTAAGTGGATTGAGTTTGAGTAGTTTCCTTCGTGTTGATGAGGATAGTTATATGTTGTTGGCTTGTTGTCGAGAGAAGGGCAAACGAGAATCTGATGATGACACGATTACTGTCATCCTCTTCACCATCTCATTCGGCTATACTCTAGATACATTGTAGATGCATTTTGGTTTAGATTACGAAACGGAAAATTAATCCAATTTTCTGCACAAGGTTGTATGAAAATGGTGTTTCATAACAGGCAGCATTAGCAACACAATTCAGGAATAATGTATGAACATGTTATTTTATAGGTAGATCGTATGTAATAATCGCATGATATATATTCATTATCACTTGTACTTGTTTATTGAAGAATATTCATTCATTTCATGAAACAGGATCAAGAGAAGAAGAAAAATGCAATTCGTAAAGTGATAGTGGGTATGCATGACACGACACATGTGAAATATGGATAATCTTGAATGTACGGAATGTTCCAAGAATTTATCACAAGCAGTCGCGCACATGTTAAATCTTAAAAAACTAGAATTTTTAATGGAACGGAAATTCCAGGCAGTTTTTTTGTCTACTTTTATATCCTTCCTCTTACTAGCTTGCATCCTTCCAGTTTAATCTCCAGGTAGTTTAAAAATTGAATAAAGAAAGGAGAACGTGGAGGAAAAAAGCATGTCACTCGTGTACACTTTATCTTGTAAACGGAGCAGCACGTACTGTAAACATTGTCTGTACACAAACTTGAAAAATTCAGGCTGAACTGCACAGCCCCATTGTTAGAACACAATAAGGAAAATGGGGATATTTTCAGAGAGAATTATTGTGAATGAATTCCACAGTTGGGATTCAAAATTACGACCCTTGTTTATTGGGATGAGAATATATACTGACTAGGGAGAAATCCTTCCTTAAAATAAATTAAGGGTTTACTTTTAAATCCATCCAAACCGCTAATTTATTATCGTCAAAACTTGGAGGTGGATCTTGTGTGAAAATTTTACATTTTCTCCTTCGTCATCGTCACTTTGTGTACAATGAGAAAATATGGATAGCATACTATCTATATAAACTTACCTTGAGTTTATGTATCCTCTTCCTGTATAAACGGAAAAGAGAAAGTTTCTCATTTCCTCCCATCTGAAAAAGTTTGTCTGGTGGACGATATAGTTAGAGCTTCCATAAATAATTTGTTATTTTGAGCTACAATGTTGTTAGCCCTGAGGAGAGAATGCGTTTATACTCTTTGCAAAACTGCATGACACAACTGGCTCAGCTGAACACACATGCTCGAATATACCTCATTAATATTTATTGCAAACTTTATTTACAGCATGCTTAACTTGTCACGCTAAAGTCTCTTGATACTCAAGTCCCTCTGTCCGTTTATTCAGAATGCGTGTATGCATACATGATTATAACAAAAACGCCAAGAAAGCGTCTTAAATACAACGGCTATATATTCAAGAGCATATATAATTTTCTCTTTCTCTGATAGCCACTTGATGCTCTCCTTTCGTTGGCCGTTTTAAGGAAAAAAGAGTATTAGTTTAGTATAAAATATGTCATTATTATGCATGGTAGCATGCTCGAGTATAAGCGAAAGTATTAAAGGAAAGATGAACAACAGAGTTTAAGTTTATAGAGAGCAGCAGTTGTTGTAGTGGTGGTTGTTTGGATGAAAGAAAACAATTTTGAATCCTAACAAAAACTATGCATGTTGAACGACGCTACTTTATCATCGTCAAGCGCATTTATTACAGCTGACGTCGTCGTCGATCTCAGGTTTGCTATGTTGGATACTAGACCCTGTTCTTGACAGACTACTGTGTTAGGCGACCAAACTTTGTTTACCAAAATATATCTTGTGTGTGTGCAATGGATACTCCGCTTGGAGAAAAGTCCAAATGGCAAAATGTCAGTTAGCCAAAATAAGTGAAACTAATTTGATTTTATGAGAAAGCACAATATGCGCCCCGACATGTTAACAATAACTGAAAATCAGAGATATTTTCTTCCTGCCAAATAAAAATTTAAATTGTTTTAGAAATCATAAAATAATGTATGAGCCAGACTGGCATGATGGCAAATTGCCAGAATTGATTTTAGTCAATCTGATGATGATCGTTCTATGACAAGGAACATATATCTGCTGCATGACTTGTATAGGATGATTTTTTTCAAAGACCTTGAGCACACTATATGGTCTCCTTTCTCTTTCACTCACTGAATGAAGAAAATCCTCTTGTGTTGCTATTGAATGGAATAAGTAAGTAGGTTGAGTAGCCTACTTTCTTTAGTCTCTCTCTTCTCTCCACTTGTGTGCTTTCTCCTTTTATATTTTAGTACTATCGCTAACAAAGTCCTTTTCCTGTTATGAAAATGCTTTCATGTCGTCGAAGAGGATCATTTTTTATGTCTAAGCTATACCCAAGTATAAAAATCTGAAGACAAGAATAGAAAAAATAAATCTGACTGCTTTTTAGAGAAAAAGAGCTCATGTGTAGAGCTCATCATCGTAATCATCATCATGTTGTGTGGTCTCGTTTGATATCATGCATATTTATATATAGACCAAAGTTTTTCGGCTTTCACCAGGAAAATTGTTGCACAATTGTTAAGGTCATATTTCAAATGGCCTCAAGTGAAAAGGAAAAGCTTTCGTAGGATTGTGGTGAAAGTACCACTCCTATCTCTGTTTTGTGCTTCTCTTCATATTCATCCAAGCTATTTTTTTCTAATTGTGCTCCCAGCAAAAAAGCTCATTTCGTTACGGGAAATTAGATTTTATTCCATGGGATGGATGATGTGAAAAAAAAATAATTTAATTCAACGAAGGTTTCCTCTGCTCAGGCTAGAATTACAATTAACCTTCCCACAAAATTTCGGAATCACGGTAAGCTGATTGCCTGGAAGCAAGGTAAAAAAGGGAGTGAGAAATCTTGTTACACATCACAGACGTATACAGATAGAACCAGAGACTACCATTTAGCCCCAAGAAAAGTTGTTAGCACACACCATGCCATAAATATCCCTTGTATGAAAAAACTTTTTTTTTGTAAATTCGTATGACTTGTGAATGTATGTATTGAAAGCAGCTTGCATTATTGGCGCTGTAGAGTTCGAGTTGCCAGAGATTCAACTGCCAATAGGTGGAGATTTATTGGAGGAGATCCTTTTGGAAAGAAACACGTATATTTATATAAAAAATAGGCAAAGGCACAGATAAAGCTTATATATTATTCTTCTCGTGTGTCATTTCCTTTTTTGTTTTTCTTCGAAATTTATTCGCTAGAGGAGCCTAGACGAACAAGTAGAAATTGCAAGAAGGGGGTCTGCTAATCTTGGCCGTGCCGTGTGTGGATTTATACAACTACTTGGTCGCTCTTTAGGTTTTCGCTTTCCTTTTCTTGCCAACAGCTTATTTTAAGGAGATCCTTAGGTTTTTTTACCGTATGGAGCAAAATTCTTACGGATGGCTTACATCACACTACGAGTTTTTTTGCCGTTTTTTGTTTTAGTAAAAATGGCAAAAATGAGAAAATGATGCTGTTAGGCTTTGGGTACTTGTTTTCGTGTGCTGGTAGCTACCACTGTGATGGGTGCCACTTTAACCTTCTCATTTTCATCTTTATTGCTCGGCTGCTGCTGACTTTTGTTTTCCAGGGGAGAGTAAAAGGAAAATGGTGACATGAGCGAGCTCTCCCGTCGGCAGTGCATGAAGCCATGAAGCTGCACCTACCATTCACAATGACGCTGGTCATTTGAACATTTCTAGTAACACTGACGGAGTAAATGAAAGATAATAATTTTGCAGTGGTCATCAATTGGCCAGGTGCTTAGAGGATTTTGTGCCCTTATAATTTTGAGAGAAACGGAAGTAAAATAGGCTATGAAAATTACTGGTAGAGAAAAAGGATCCTTCTAAAACTTTCTGCGAATGTATTTTTGTGGTGGACCGAAAAAAGAAAACTTTCCCTGGGACACAGAGGAGAATTATTATATGCTTGTTTGCGGTTTAGAATGCGGGAGTTGTAGTACAACTAGAGATTTTGCCATGTTTTATGGAAATTGGAAATGGGATTCCTGCTGCTGCTGCGTGCAAGTGGCATGCTGAATGTTTATAGGCAATTTACTTTTATTAAACCGGGCAGTTTAGTTGCATGCACGTCGAGTTGTATTTATAACAGTATTGATTTTTTTCGAAAGTTTATTTTAGTTTACATTCATGATGGAAGCTGAAAAAGCAGATTATTTTATTAATTGCATTTACACTACAGTTAGCCTTTTCTGTTTTAGTTTGCATTTTGTGCATGTAAATGTAAATGTAGAAAGTAGAAAGCTCCGATGTAAAAAAAGTTACCTTCCTCTGAAAAAAATCCTAGAAACTCACCCGCAGCTCCGGAAATGAGAAAAAAACTACAGTTGCAGCAGAGCACATGCTAAAAATGGTATGAGTGTATATACAGCAGAGTTGACGTTGGTGTTGGGTGACACTAAAAAGCTTTCTGGTTTGAATTCGGTCACGTTCCAACAATAGCTCAAAAACAGTATTTGGTAGCATTATTATATATATTTTGGGTGGATTCCTGGAAAAATACAGGAATTGTAACGGTACGAGTTTGTACGTAAAAATGCACAAAAGTGTTTGCATAATATTTCTCATGGTCATGCACAGATCCCAAAAAAGCTCACAGATGCAAGTCGAAAGAAAACAAAAAACCGGGTACCTTTCCTTTTTTTTCTCCTGTCGTCCTTTTGTCCTTTCTCGGTTTGTCCGATCGAGGACAAGTTTTGTGCTTGCCTTGTCCCACAGGAAGTTGTGCAGCCCTATCGACATAAAAACAAGATGCTAGTTGTTATATGTCCTGCTGGTTTTTCGTTTTATTGTACTAGGATTGCTATCCAAAGAAAAGAAAGAAAATATATTAAGTTGGAGTAGAGAACAAAAATGCAATTGATGTTTCCTTCTTTACTTTCTCCGGGACATTTGCCACTCTCCTGTCAATAGATGTTGGGGAAATGTGGCTCAATTCTGACAGCAGATTTGGCACATTAAAACAATTCTTAAGAAAACGAAATACATCCATGGTCAAATTTCTCCGTCAGTCAGGAAGTTGAAGTCAGGCGCTGCTAATTTAATAGGTGTATCAACTGGATAAGTCTTATGTTTCTGATCACTCCCATCTATACCTTTCCTTGACATCATGTTTCTAATTTGGAACACGAGTAATGGATGTCATGATTGATGTGGGAAGACGATTCTATATACGTTTGAATGTAACTTATTCATTTTGAACCGTTATATTTGATATAGCACAACTTGGTGTTAAATGAGTGGGTATAAATGGAACGATGGAGGTGTGTTTTGCTTACTTTTAGCCATTTCAGCAGATAATCTTGTGTCTGGTCTAACAAATAATTTTTGTTATTTCTGTTTATTCTCACTCTCTCTTCTTTTCTGTTTGAAGTTCAAGAATCAATCTGAGCTGTCACGTTACATCCGCCTTTTCCAGAAATATTTTACGAATGCTAGGGAAATTGAATGGAAAGTAAAAGGAAGTTGCAATAATATGACTTTTATAGGGCAATAATGACAATGAGCACTTGGTGTATGTTTAGTAGTTTGGTACATGTATTTTTTATATAAATGTATTCGGCTATACAATATTATATAGAAATTATTTATGGT
>JAHZMV010002088.1:0-10901 GCA_027743765.1 Coecobrya sp. COE2
TCACGCTACCAGCATTCAATTGTTATTGGAGTCCTTAAACCGACCTAATTAGGAGTTTTAAAGGACCGACCCTCTTTATCATCAAAGTTTAGCTTTCTTGTATCGCCTCAATAAACGGAACAGAGATACACCGAATCGTGTTTTGCATAGAAATGTAATATTATTTATTAGAACAAAATATTGAGTGAGCACGACACATCTTGTAGTAGGTTACTTTGTAGAGAGAATAAAAACAAGAAAATCCTAATATAATTTTCGTTGGCTGTTAAAAATTATATTAATACTGATTTATGATTATAGTGTATGATTCGGAAAGTTTAACAATTACCCAATAATTTGTAAGTTAGGTATAAAGCCATGTATCAGTGTACCCCAACATTGGAAGCTAGCTTGCTTTTATAATCATATATATTTAGCTTAAATGGAAAATTTGCTGCTTTTCATTTTTGGGAAAAATTGGCAATTTATTTTCTTTTGTGGCACATATTAGAATAATAAAAAATCTAGAATGATGAATCAAAAACCAGAAAAGTATGTGGAAGCTGTATGAAGTTTAAGATTGAGGTAAGCCCTACTTGTACTGTATTGTACACTTTATTGCAAAAATTAACTAAATTTAAAATTTTGAATTAATGAAGCTCATAGTCTATAAAGTTTATATTATGATCAAGAAAGGAGTACTGTCAAAATGAAGGCAATTAGGTAGGTATGAACAGAACAACTCGCACCATAATGTTCATATCTCATGGTAATATGTAATACGGTATGGCCGCCATATTTGTTTTCTGTGTTATATGCTAAGGGTACCCCTGGAAAGAGCAAAAAATTCTGTCAATAGTGGTATAAAAATCTCCGCAAAATTTTATATATATTCGTAGAAATTTTGGGAGAAGCGTGGACGACCGAGAGACTTGGGAAAGGAAGAGAAAAGATATTTTACAGTTGGCATCATGAAAGGCCACAACACAACTTTGCCAGCCACCACTACAAACGCGCTTCTAAAAATTAAACAACGACCAATTGTTTTAAAAATGTAGTTTCAAAAGAAACACTGTTACTGCAACAGTTACAATACAATTTAAAAAAGAAAAGCACAATCTAGAAACATAAGTCAAGTGTCTTATGTATCGTTCATCGATGAGAAGATTTACGTCATATAAGTTTGGTGAATATTACATAAATCAACGCTACCGAGTTGCTTTTCATGAGTTCATTAGTAAAAACCCAGAAATTATGATAATTTACATGATTTCCTATCCAATTATAATACACCCAATTTAGATTATAAAACTAACTCGAAATTTCCCCAGCAGCTGCATAGAAAAACATTATCACTCGTGACTCATGAGTCATCCGGATTGTTAAATGTATTTAAAAGGACTCATTTCATTAATCTGACACTTGTTTTTCTAGCCGAACACTTTGGCAAACGTCATTGCCATTTACGTATAGCCTTATCGTGATTGAAATCTATCAGATCACTTGGCTGAAGCACCTACATACTTGAGATTACACAGATAATAACCCAAGTTGAAGTATAAATTTTCCTATCCCGTTCACAGTATTTTTTTCGGTTGTGAACTTAACGTATATGACCCAGCTTAACCACCTCCTCTATTTTTACTGCTTACATCAGTCATCCGAAAATGCCCACCAAATTGGAAAAAAATTCAATCTGCCTGGCTAAACCTTTAAAATTTAAAATGTTTATATCAGGCCCTCGATTTGCATTTTTATTACAAAAACAGATTTTTTCATTATCATAATGATTCCACTTTGCGAAAGAGCTGCCGAGTTGTTAAGGTCGATTGATGAGGTGTTTCACTTCAACCCAATACATAAATTAATGACTTGACGAAAAAAGGTGCACTAAACAACAACTGGGAACATTGCCTAAACACCAAAATGCATTGATAGATATCATTATGATCCAATTCGATACTGGCCCGACGACGATGAAAACGACAGCGTGAGAAATGAAAACCTCTCCCATGATTTTTCATTGGATATGTGCCATTCACTCTGTACAAAGTAGTGTTGATTGTTGTCGGGCAAGAGCATATAATAATGTTCACTGCATCTCTGATGATAATACATTCAACAAGATGACATGAATGGATTGAAAATTGATTCAAGATCATCAACATAAAAGCTCTTCACATGACCATTGATATTTTTTGTTGTTGTAATTCAACCAGATTATTAGCTTCGATCATCAACATCATGTCATCCTATCTTACAATATTATGTACATGGTAGATTATTACACACAAGTTTCATTGTTATCTTGACCAGCAAGTGCAGTAGAAACATAAACTTTGGAACTTATTTGATCTGCTGATGGAACATTGTCATAAAACATCTAAAATGATTTTGCTCTCTACCAGCAGCCCAGCTCAAAAATGATATCATTATGTTCTTGAAGGAAGAACAATATTATTGTAAAGAAGATCGAAGACCGGTACTACTAAATTAACTAATATGAATAAAAAACCGGCTAATACCAGCAACAAGAAGGACTCGTCTGGTCGTCTTTCTCCTTTTTTCTCTCTCTCTCCCTTAATGAGATATAACTTGTATTAAAAATTACTAAGGATAAGAAACCTAACACCTGCTTTGAAAATACAAGTCCACATCGTGTAAGTGAACACTTTAAAATACAAAGAGATAATTTGGTCATGTTTAAAAAAATATTTTCATAAGTAGAAAAAAAATCGGCAGTACTTGAACAAGTTATTTACTTACTGTATGGAAAAATTTCACAGCAGTAAAACCAAGGAATATATTTATTTTAGTAAAAAAATGTATCACACAATGAAAAGGTATATAATAATAATCACACAAGTTGGAAAATTGCAGGAAAGAGTTAATTACCAATTCTTTTTTCAGTCTCTGGTATCATCCATTTTGTGTAAATAAAACAATTTACACAATGGACATGCGATTACCACTTTTTTTCTAAATAAGATCGCTTGCTACATGGCTGGTTTCAGGTCTCTCGCAATCGTCATACATTATGCTGCGACGTACGTTCGTTCGTTCAGTGGTTCACTGTGAACTCACCAAATAATAGTAATAATGAGCATGATAACAATGCGAGCTATGTGCATGCTACAAAATTTTATGCTGGTGAATTTAACAACGGCTAAATAGCTTAAATATATAAAATGTAGCAACGTTACAATATCCTCGTATAGGCAGTTTTTTTAACACAATGTAAGTTTGGTGTGCGCTACACGGCAATTGTATAAAAATGAAATGAAACCAAACCAAGGTTGCTTCGTTCATCGTCGTCGTCGGCAAGATGTGAAAAAAATGAGCACATAGACAGAAAGCAGAATAGCCGCATTATATAGCCGTGGTGGAACACAGCAGCAAAACTACCACCATCATCCTAACTTTAGCACTCACAAAAAAAATACCTACGAACGTACATAACACAAAAGGCAAAAGTGCAATATAATAGTGATGAGTGAGAACTGAAGAGAATAATTTTTTTTTCTTATGGTTTACTATGTTCTCATCTCACTTCTCTTTATTGTATGCCAGCAGAAGTCTTTTGTCGTCGTCGTGAAGTTTTGAATTGCTCCAACTCACGAGAGAGCACCTTTCCTTGTAATAGCAGGTAATCACCCACCACCACCACTGCAATTCCATACTATCCCAGCCAAAAACCAAAACGTCATTACCATCATCATCATTACATGCACTGCCGTAGTAATAATCATCATCGACAAACCAACCAACCGAATAATAAAGCGAGAGGACTCTTTCCACTGTATGTGTTTAGATTAACCATGTAAGAATGACGACTTTTTAAACATAATTTTTTACGTTTCCTATTGAAGATACAGTTTATGATAAAAGGCTTAAGAAAAATTCAAATTTTCAGCAGCAGCCAGAGTCTTTTCATCGTCCATCCAAATCCTTAGAGTGCACACGGTTTTATCAAGAGGCAGAATCTCAACAGGGCAATGAACGTGCTGGCTCTAAGCGATGATTTTTACTCTGTTCTTTCAAATGGACCAATTTTTCAACGCGCGCTCCTTAACGTAATCTTACAAAAGCAAAATGATTTTTCAAAAAATTCCCAGTGTATTTTCATAAGAATCAAAATATGTGTGTATTACATTAGCTTTCTGGGTACTCATACGGTTTCAAGAAAATCGACAGAATCTCAAACGTCAGAAGTAGTATTTCATTCAAGTATAATCTGTCAGTATAGTAGCCAAAGAGCAAGCAACATTAATATCAGCAGCAGCGTGGCTCTTGCTGCGATGCGCAATCACCACCACACGACGCACTGTAATATCATTATATTGATGATAATGATGATGAGCTATAAATGCGCTCGTATATTATCTCAATAGTTGCCTGAAATGAGGTAAGAAGTTACAGATAAAATGTATCTGAAATAATATTAGTAAAAAAAGATAACTAAATCTGCAAATCTTCTTCCCTCCTCCAAAGGCATTATTGTGTTTCGATTAGCAAAGGGCACGTGAACCCACCGAGAACTTCACACTACCAGTAGCCAGTGTGTAAGTTTGTTTCTTGTGGCTAATTTGAGTAATATTGAATTCGGTCTGAATATGAAAATTGAAGCAGATCTATTAAATTCTAACTTGTAGACTAGACGTTATGACCGTAGGTATTATTATCGGTATACGCTTGCATACCAATAATAGAAGTAATCGAAAACATACAGCATGGCAAAGAGTACATTGTATGAATACGTAATATAAATTCTAGTAAGTATGCACGCTAATCCCATATTTGATTACATCTCGTGCTTTTCGTTAGCTTTTGTTGGTGTTATTGCTACTAACCAAACTTAAGCTCTTCAGCAACTTGTGTGAAATGTTTGGTCTGCGTGTTCGCTAAAATATCCCTGAACTTTACCGCAACAACAAAAACTAGTATTTACAAAGTGGAAAAGAAGATGAGCGAGAGAGTGAAAAGGGATTTTAAAGATGTAATCGGTTCCCCGTCATCCGCCACCATCAAATCCACATAAAATTCAATGATTTGAATCAGTTGAAAAAAGTACTAATGTAAGACTGACTTACCCGAAAAAGTGCAAAAGAGTATTTATGTTTACCTTTCAGCAAACATATAATTTTCATTTCATACACAAACCAGAGACAGGCAGAAATATGTAAAATATATTATTGAAGCAAGCAGAAGGGAAAGAATAAAAACATGACTTTTTTATCCGTGTCTTTAAAATTTGTTTGAGCATATGAGGATTTTTACGATTATTGCATTACTTAAGCTACGTAGCGGTGCAAAAACAACTAGTTTCAAGCAACTATATCGTGCACATGATTATCATCAATTTTACTTCAACTAACTTCCATCCAACATGAAGCACTACAGCCAGAGCCAATCTTTTCGGCATTTTACATTAAGCTTCTTTCAAATGCTTTGGCTGTAACAACATTCATTCTGTTCCGTCACATACAGTTACTTCGATACAGCGACATGAGGAGAAGGGAAAAACAATTGCAATATAGCTTGCCATGCTGTGTCTAGCAGAGATGGAAGCGAGATACACAAGATAACGTTGTTGCAGTTGTAGTGGAGTTGAGATGATGAACGGAGAGCGAAGCGATGTTGTGCTTTTTGTACACTTGTTAAAAAGAAACGGCATTGAGTACTCGTGTGGTATTAGACGTAAAGAAGAAGCTATTATTTCAATGTGTATATTATACAGTTCGCTGTTCGGCTACAAACCGAAGGCAGAGTATTTATTGAATGCCAATAATAAATGAGGTATTATGTATACTTTTTTGGATCCATTTATTTAGTGACTTGCCTTTTTTATGTGTGTGGTAACCTCAAACATTATTGTAAAAGATGCGTCAATAATTAAATCCAATAAACAGTATTTCAAATTTCAGTCTTTCATTTAAATACCCGTGAATGGACGATCTAAACTGAGCGTAAGATTGCCATCTTGATATCTATAATATAATTTGTATGCCGATTATGTTAGGAAGTCACAGTTTCATTTATAAAGTCATATTTCACTTCTCCATATCATACGAATATTGGCATCAGATTTGTCATATATTATACAATAAAACTTTAATAGATTCATCATCTTCCACGCCACGTTTGCCACCACTCGATAATGACAACAAACCTGCATATTTTCGACATGAATTACGATCGATACCAAATGAAGTATACGAACTATAAATAATAATGGCATGGAGCGTATTATTCAAGACAAATTAAATACCCTGGCTTCGTTTTTCATAACAGCAAATTACGAAAAAACGAAGTACACCAAGCTTTATTGCATTACTAATTAATTACCTTGCTTTATATCATTAAATTATCGACTCCAATGAAATGCAGATGTTTTACCAAATGAGCAAACAATATTCGGTGGCACATGTTCATTAAAATTTGTTAAATGAATCAAAATTACTAAACTCAGCTACTTTCTGAATTGAATTCATGTGTGTTCCGTGTATGTATTTATGTGCGTATAAACCACGGAAAGTTTCATTTTCCAACAAAAATAGTCTACCGACTTAAATTGTGCAACTAAACTACTCGACATGAGCAACCAAATTAACACATAACGCGATTGACAGGTGACAAGGTGACTCTTCACAACAGAAAACTCCTGTTCTATTTGTAACAGTCCCGCTGTCCATTGCTATATTATTTGATGCACTTGTAAAAATGATCATGTAAAAATTTAAATGCTTAGATATAGAAGCATAGACTTCTTCACACTTCATCACTAAACGGTGCCATCGCCCATTGCCAATTAGGTCCATTCATCTAGTGTAGAGCTAACGCAAGGAAAAAAGCAGATTTAATAATTATTTGAAATGCCTAAAAATGCACAATATTACAGCACTCGTGTTATTTGCCTCCGCATTTGAGTAATTGAGGATACACCAGAGTTTACAGCCACATGTTACTGTATATACCTGTAATATACTTTAACTAAGCAAAGTTGTTTATTATATTGAGGGCTATGTGCAGACAGAAAGATTACTAACTCGTCACATTAATATCGTCATAATCGACATCCTCATCATTTTTATCGATGAAGCAAAGACAACAACGGCAACGGGTGTAATACTACCATGCACGATGATGAAATACAACAGGCGACATGTTGTTTTGCAATAATCTAATTTCATTTCATCAAACTGCGTTAGAAACGTATGCGTAGAACAACAAGAACCACTCGTAAATACATACCTACACTATGTTTTGCATGCAGGCAGGTTGACTAAATCAATAACACAATGGAAATTTATGCAGACATTAATTGAGGACTTCAACTTTTTAGTCAATCTCTTACGCTACCTGCTTGCTCACTCGTCAGTCAAAGTGTAGTTAAATGAGAGAAAATGTGCACAACATCATCCTGATCCTCTATCCCAGACAGCATATAATATTCAATTCAACTCAACAAAGCAATAAAGACGAGCGTTTAAAAATCATTATATCTCGTTCATTATCAAAATGCTGTTTGTTGATATATTGATAAGAAAAATATTATCTGTTAAGCAGTACGAAATAACGTGGCAATATATTCAGGACGAGAATATATAGCCAGCTTGCTTCTTCTGGTGTTTGGGTTGTAGCTGTATTTATGATGGGTAGGTAGTTAAGTTATTGTAACGTGAATGCCACACATTGCCTCTAAAGCACACGTCAAAACTACATGCAAGGCTACTTGGTCAAATAAAGGCTGTTGTATTTTTACTAAGTATCCCTATATCCTATAATGCCAGCCACTTTGTCGCATTTAAAAACACTTTACCTTGGCTTTTAGCTGAATATAATATTGCCAGACATACAATGTAGAAGGCATTCATTCTGTGGTTGCTAAATTGAATAAGATGAGAAAAGAGCCTAAACTTTATCAAGTTTATTAGGGACCCACACCGAACCAAAATACTTGACAGGGAACACGTTATGCATGACAAAATCATTATTCGATGACGACAACGTCTCATTATTACCTTCATTGAGAAAATTCAACCATTAACTCACACCTAATGAAGGATAATAATAATGATTGGTCCATTTTTTTTAAAAAAGGTTAAAGCTGAAAAATGTATATTAGTGAATTTGATATAAAGTCGATTTTATCTCTTAATCGACATGCTTCATTTTTTATGAAGATTTACTGTATGCTTTATTGAGTTCTCATCGTCAGTGAAGAAAACAATTATTTCGAGAAGTAAAGAGAGAAGATATTTTTGTGAATAAAGATATGCTCTGCGAATAAATTGTATGTACATCTACGTTGTATGCGAAACATGAGAAGAATGCTTAATTGGCAATAATATAAAAATTAAGTTGAAGGTTAGATAGACATTATAATATAAATTAATGATGTCCATAAAGGCGATAGAATTTTGTATACAAGAAACATTTGAAGCACAGTTTAATTCATTACAATGTTTTCAAATGAAATAGTCTAGTCATGCTACAAATACACAACACAAAAAAAGTACGAGGAAAATGTGTTCGCGTACCGAGTACTCATGAGTATGAGGATGGAAATAACTAGAAGCATAAATAAGTAAGGTGAATGGAGGGACGAAACAATAAAGATCATTTCTTAATGACAGCCATAGGATAAGGTTAAAAATCAACAAAAAAGCTTCTTATGAAGTCAATGAGCACACCCACTTAATGGTTCTTCTTGGATGTTTGAAAGAAATATTGGTGGCTGGAAGTGGCTTGGCTAAATGATACATAGTGATTACAAGCGGAGAGGAATGTGTATAGTTTTTAAATATGAAAGAATACGAACGCATTACTTGGTAGCGGAAAGGTTTAATTATTTGTATGCTTCCCATTTGTGTTGGTGGAGTGGAAGATTAAGAAAGAATTTACAAACATGATTTCGCAGGGTACAGGATGACAGATTTAATATTAATAAAGATATGTCTGTGTACACTCCCACCAGTTATTTTAAAAAAGATTGATGACCTGAAGAAGAAGCCTGGAGAGAAGAAAAAGGAAAGGAGAAACAAAAGCTAAAAATGTACTACCACCACCACAACCGCGTGATGTAAAGGCAAAAAAATATTTTAGAAAATGTTGCAATGTATTTTTATGTTCCATTGACTAATTGTAAATGCAAGAACAAATTCGAACTAAAATGTGGTTAAAAATGTTCATAAATATAACCGACCAAGAAACTAAAAATGTACAATTTCAACTTACTAACTTTAGGTTTGCATTATTGTTTACTGTTCCTACACTGAAATACTTGGATACAAAGTGTTTTGACAAGGAAGAAACTGTGAGTTAGGCTTCGTTCGAATGAGCAATGTGTGATTTATAGGCATAAATAGTTTATTTGTGTTTGTCGTATCGTGTATCATTTTCATGTTTAACAGAATATTCTCCTTTCCGTCCGTACCAGAGAATTTCAGTTCATTATTTACATTCAACTACCGAATGAATGAAAAATAGAAAATGTTGCAATGTATTTTTATGTTCCATTGACTAATTGTAAATGCAAGAACAAATTCGAACTCAAATGCGGTTAAAAATGTTCATAAGTAGAACCGACCAAGAAACTAAAAATGTACCATTTCAACTTATTAACTTTAGGTTTGCGTTATTGTTTACTGTTCCTACACTGAAATACTTGGATACAAAGTGTTTTGACAAGGAAGAAACAGTAAGTTTGGCTTCGTTCGAATGAGCAATGTGTGATTTATAGGCATAAATAGTTTATTTGTGTTTATCGTATCGTGTATCATTTTCATGTTTAACAGAATATTCTCCTTTCCGTCCGTACCAGAGAATTTCAGTTCATTATTTACATTCAACTACCGAATGAATGAAAATGAACTATACTGAAAAGGGATAGCCAATAAATAAATATGAAATATACATTCATATTCAAAAATGCTGAACGTTTAATATGAATTCAAAACATAGAAACTCTGTTTACAGCTTTAATTAAATTTTCGTTTCATCAACAATAGTACCATCCATTCATACATTCATTCATTCAAGGCAACTGACATTAAAATACAGAATCAAGAGAGATGAAACGCTGGAAGGCAAATTATATAAAAGCCGTAATAAAAAACATTTCCTCTCTCACTCTTGAAATAATTATAGTGGTAAGTATTGTAGCAAGAACTGTGAAAATTTAATGAAGAATATTTTATGAAAATTGTTCAGAAATTGTGCGTTGGTCTCTTTGAAGCTCGTGGTGTCTGTATTTCCCATTCTGCGTTATTTGATGATTTAAACCTTTTATGTATTATCATACAATTTTGTGGAAAAATTATATCCGTAATATGTTATTTGTGTACATAGATTATTTCTTGTCATTGGATGTATACCCGCAACTTTTTATATTACTTTAAAAAAGCTCACCAGCTTTTTATTCAATTCTTCCCTACAACTCGCCATGCATAATCAAAGGGGAACATCTAACATCAACCGGAAGCTGTTCGGCGGCACGATACCATGCCCATGCATCATTAAGAAGACCCTAGAATGAGAAAAAGGGTCTATTTTTTGTTGATGATCTCAATCACACGAGAGAGAATACAGGCACACAAATTCGTATATTTACAAGCTGTCTTGTTAGCTGTGTTTCAGCAGGTAGAGAGATTTCATCTCATCATTGCATCATCAACGTACAGATATAATCCCACAACATATAAGAAATAATTCGTCCAAATTGTGTATCACCACAATAATAGCATATAAGGTTGATGTATGTAATACCCACGGGTCCCCATAAGAAAAAGGATTGGATACTAAAAAATTAAGCGTGTGAACTGCTCGCAAAAGGATACTCTAGATCTTGAGAACATTCGTAAAACTACTTGTTAGGGCCATAAATAAACAATCTGTGCAGCTCCACAACTTGGAAACTTTGT
>JAHZMV010002089.1:0-22700 GCA_027743765.1 Coecobrya sp. COE2
GGTTGGTTTGGAGAAGGTTAAACGAGACGAAGGAGGATGCGTGCTATTACGCAATAAAACAAGCTCTCTGACAAATAGACACAAAATTCATTTTTTTCTCCAGAAGAGGAGGAAGTCAAGCCAAGAAGGAATAATTTACGTATTCATTCTTGTCCCTCACGTTCAGCATGGAAATCATGGGAGTAAAACGTGAGGAGTGATCATGTATGTTGGCACGATATGACATGCATTTTCTCAGACTTGCACACATACACACGCTGTTTATATGTCCGATCTTCGTGCAAGTTGTCTTTCAAACTACCACCAACAGGGCACCAAAGACAAATGACAAAGTGAAAAAAATTAAATAGAAATTATTCGTTAGAGAGTAAAAAACAAACCTTATCAAGACACGTTGCTCTGCATTGAGCCACAAGCAATGGAGAACGTATTTCCTCCTCTGCCTCCGATTTTTCATGCTCACTTCCGGTATTGCCTTCATCTATATTGGGCTTCAATATTTTTGACAGTGATGCGACTGCTGCATTAGAAGATTGGGAAATTCCTCCGGTAACTTTGAAAACTGGGTTGGTTGGTAGTAATAATGATTGAGGTAAAGATGAGGTGTGATCCATCAGGATTTTGGAGGCTGCTAATGACTCAATACTTTCTACATTTACCTCGGCAGAGGTTATCGCACTACTTGGTTCTGTCGGTCTCAATGGCACATTTGCACCATCATTCAGTCTTACTCCCACACCAACAAGAAACACAGCTAGTACGAATATTAAAGCCATTTTTCTTAATATTTTGAGGTGATCCTCTTATCTACACACATAAAACTGTACACTACCAAGACTTCTCACTTTCACCTTAAAAATAACAGTATATTTTCCAGAGTAATAACAGTTGTTGCAATTTTACTATTCTATGAAAATCCGTACCCCAAAAACTTTGCAATGCAATATTATCAACGAAATCTTACAAGCGATCTTCCTCGTCTCATGGTGGTTCGCCGGTCCGTTGAGAACGACTGCTTGAGCACAACTGAACACTGAGAGGAGAGAAGCACTGTGTAAAAGTCTCTTTCCTTTAGCCTGACAGAATGCACGAACAGATCTCTAGAATATAGCAAGTGAGTCTTCTACATCACAGATCACACTTCTACTCATTCATGTGTGTTATACCTACATAATACACAGCTTTTGGGTTTCTTCATTCCATTTGCTTATTTTCTGTAGTTTAAACTAAACTTGACGTTCTGTTCACTGAAACCCTCGTCCATATATCTCGTTTGATTTGGTTGAATGAGTATATTATGTACGTATATTGTATACGAAGAATAGGTTGCTGCTCTAATGTGTACCCGTGTGCCGGCAGAAAATCATTCATCCTTTTAATTTTTCCGATCATTTCCTTCGTCCAAAATGCATTATTTCTGCATGTACGAATTGATAACCAAAATGGGTACCGTTTTGTACAAAAAAAGTACAAATAACAAATAGAAGCTTACACTGCTGATTTCTCACGTGATGGTCGTTGTCGGAGTTGATGGACTTCAGAATATTGATACTGAGCACTGCAATATGCTAATGTTATTCAGTTTAATTGCAGAACAATGAAATCCTTCTTTTATGATACCCCCGCAGGAAGGATCGATGGGTCAGTAGTTAGTATCAAGCTCAATTTGTAACAACTTGTGTTCATGGGCAGGCTGTAATAAGAGGCAAAATCAACAAAGAGAATCAAAACTGAGGAGAGAGGAACAAGTGTCTAGCAGCAGGAGTAGTTCAATAAGACAATAAATCATTTCAATACAGCTTTTATTTTGCTTGTCCATACGTTTTATTATTTCGTTACAACAATCCATTTTATTATAGTGCAAATGCAACCTCTGTTGCAAGCTAGAGTATGAATTATCTTGTTACTGTATTTATGTTCCTTATGAAATGCATACGTTACGCATACTATTATTATCACAAATATTATTTCTAACAAGCTAATAATGTTCAAGTTTGTTTTGAGAAGTGTGAACTTTGAAGAAACTGATAATGCTAAGACAACAGTAGCAAGATCTTTTACAATTTTTGAACCGTTATCATTTATCATATTGAATTACGGAAGAAAGCTTGTTCGGAAATCGAGTTAATGGTCAAATGTCAAACCAGATATATTTTCTTTTAAATCGATATCCCATCGACACACTGTTATAATCAAGTTACCATTTCCTATTCGTACTTGATCAGGTTGCCTGTATTGAATTGTCCAATTCAACGAAAATTGTTGCCACTTTCTGTAATGAGATGTCTACACGCTTCTACTTACTGTAATGTCGTAACGATCGGAAGATCTAAGATGTTATCAATCGATATAATATTTGATTCTTGTGCCATTAGACAGTTTACCAGAATTGGTTGCAATTTTTATATGTGAATTGACTGCTCACTAGATGAATTCATTTATATACCCATTCTATTTTCCCATACGTTCCGTAGAAAAATGTATATGATGACAATTTCAATTTTTATGACGACCAACTGTAATCTCTTGAGAGGACTTCATAGTACACTTCTAAAAATACTGCATTATCACTTCCACTTTTTAGAAGACATTCATCGGATCTTCTTGAGTGGTAATATTATTACTTGCTGAATAGGCGCGGAGTGCGTAGGTATGTGGAATGCGGCATAATAAAATGACGTCGAGTAAATGGTCCCATCGCCATTACCATCACAAAAATCTTATAGAGTATTTCACAACCAGGTAGGTACTTAAAAAGGATGATGTCATTATTGTTCCCGGTTTTCTATGGTATGCCTACCTGTCCTCCTGCTACTTTTATAGAGCGGAGTAAATAGCAAGCGAAGAGCATTATTTACGCTGGTAATAAACCAGTCGCCAGTTTACAGGCTTAATAATGAGCATCTTTCAATGCAGTGCAATTTCATTGCGTAAAACTTTATGTGTACTTATTTTTATTCCAGGATGCGGTGCGGTGTATTGCTCCCTGCGAGAAAGTCGTTTCAATGTTAAAGGTATTTTTATTAAACATTTTTATTATCAGTAACGACAAACGTGTTTTGTGAGATGTAATCGTTATTTCGTATAACGTGATCAAAATTTCCTTTAAGCACCTACCTAGGTATGTAAGTATTTTGGGAAAGAGTCTGTTTCATATGCCATTTTTTGACATTTTCCTGACTCATCAATTTTTGCNAAAATTTCCTTTAAGCACCTACCTAGGTATGTAAGTATTTTGGGAAAGAGTCTGTTTCATATGCCATTTTTTGACATTTTCCTGACTCATCAATTTTTGCGGTGCGACCGAAACCGCAGCCTGAAATATTCCACCTTGTAACCTCTCATCAATAAAGCCACTCGATCACGTTTAATCATTTTTGATTTTGAAGACGAAACAACAGAACCATTCCACTAACATTACCGAGATTCAGAGGGTCCTTCTTCCTTCCTTCTGATCTTCCAACCATGTAAAATTGAAGATGATCTCTTTGACTAATTTCCGTATTGAGCATCTGCTAACTCAGCCACAGCATTTGGTTTGGGCTTTCCTGCTCATCATCATTTTCTTGTACTCTGTGCGCTGGTACTGATGATGGTGATGACGATGCACTCTGGTAAATGTAATGTTCCAAGAAGAACACAAGAAACATTGTTACGTTGCATCTTTTGTGCCCTCCTCCTTCTTGTTGTTTACCCAAGCCAGAGACTGAACATCCCAATAATGTAATAAACATTGCATATCACAGCAAAAAGGAAAGGTAAATGAGTGAGCAAGAACAACAGAAAAAGGCGCATCCCCGATCATCATCATCATCCATCCCAAAGGTAAAATAAAATCTAAAATGGTTAATGCGTTACTGTAACAGCCTCATTGTCCCTTTTGTACCTCAATTTCAACCAACAAAGAACTCATGCTACTCTGGAAAGCGGTATAAAGGTAAAAACACATAGGCCATTTGTCATCATCGGATGCACTGATGAACACAGTCATTTTATATCTATTCTCTCTGTACAACAGTGCACGTTGTAACATTGGTTGTGACTATAGTTAATATGAATATACAGAAAATGTAATGAAGCAGAATGAACCATTTTATAGTCAAGAAGATCCTTTTCTCAGATAATATAATTCCCTACGAAGAGGGAAGACTGGAAATATAAATAGGATTGAGGCATGATGCCTTGCTGGCAAGCCTGAAGGGAGCAAGCTGTGTAACTTACCTTTTTTAGCCTGGAGGAGAGTAAGAAAATCAGAAAAGATGAATCGATTTCAATCCTGCAAGCAAGCAAAGAATAGGTAGAAAAAGAAACGATGTATCACCATCACATAACACGTTCCCAGTCTGCGAGCTGTAATACGGTTTCTGCCCACCGTACTATTTTATTCTGCTGGAGGAAGATAACCTTGAAAATGTATGTACATCAATTCCACTGAGGACAACGAAATCTGGTTTATTTTCATATCTCTCTGTATATAACAGGTGTGTAGCGTGCCTTAAATACTAAAATAATAAGACAGTAGTAAATCCACAGCAAGACCTTGGACTTTTAGATTGAGAAGCTATGGTAATGTCCAGTCTCTGCTGTTCCTGTACAGAAGGTGCAATTATGGAGAAAAGTTATGATTATCTTGGTTACGCTTGCTTAAACCATTACAAATTGACCTTTGCATAATAATACCCAAGAGCATTAACCAAAAAAGACAATAGAAACGGTAAATGTATCTTCAATCTGTTTTTTTCTATTTTCAGGAGGAACACGAGGACCTTCCAGCTAATACAGGATATTATTATGAGCTCTAAATGAGTATCATCCTCTCTCAGTCAAATGGATACTTAGGAACATTTTAGTGTGCCATATCATTGTATCCCGAATCCTGATTACGATATTGCCAGAAGCTCTCTGGAGAAGTAAAAAGGTCATTAGACTTTACAGTATACATAGTACAGTTTACATACTCTCTATTTCCAATGTTTGCCAACTGACTTTGCCCTTACCAAGATAAATAAAGCTGATCATCATGAGAGTCGAGTTAATTTAAAATGTGAGTTTCAAGGTAGTAATGCATGTATTACAGTACAAAGTACAATAACACTGCAAAGGTGTATATGTCCCTTATTGCGTCACTTGGAATGGATCCTGGAGATAAGGGATACCCTTTGCACTTATTATGTCATTTCAATATTTGCACAGAATGCAATTACTGGAAATAAATTAATTACATACATCTTTCCATCTTATTATGAAACAACCACCCACACGTTTATATCTTGAACCAATTCGAAGGCAATTCAAATGACAGGGCAAAAAGTATTAGTAAACATTTCTGTTTGTTAACTGCTTTAAACCCAACAATACAGAAATATCTGGTTGACCTTATGTATGTAAAGAGTCTTTAACCAGTTATCTGTAAAATTATTAGATTTTTTGTGTTCAGAGAGCCTTTTAGTTAGTTTTTAGGTGCATAGTTGTGCTCTCAAAACATTTTATTCGTAGAACTAGAAAAGTTAATAGGATTCTTGTTTATAAGGGCAATAAAACTGAAGTAAAAACTGTTTTTGTCGTTGCTGTTGTTGTCTAAGCGACATGAGTACTTAAGCTGAATTTATCATTAGAACGTTAGTCCGCTTAGGTATAGGGACATGTGAGCTCTTTTTCTCTGCTCATATTATTCCCTGGAATGAGAGAACGTGTTTCTGTTTTTAAAATAAAAGGTGAAATAGTCATTTAATTTTATTACACAAGCATTAGGGACACTTTTAAGTACCATAACCGTAAGAAACGGTTTTAAGCTTGGTGCTAACAGAAAAAGAAAAGAAAAGTGCACGGTCAAATAAAAAGGACAATGGAGCATGGCTGGACTACGATAGAAGAGCACTGTAAACATGCTTTATCTTAAACAGGGCACATGGCATGATAAACTTGGTTGTTACATAGGATACAAAATGTAAACGAGTGTGTAACTCTGATAAGCTCTTTGCACCTGATTACTATTTTGTATCCTTTTTCTAGTTTGGAAAGGTAGTACAGTAAAGGCTTTTATTGCCATAATATTTTACAAGAAAAGAAGATTAAAAATTCGCTGGCTTACATGACTGTTGTAATACATTCAATAAAAATTCAGCAAAGCTTATCCATAGGAACAAAAGTACTTTGGAAGGATTTTGGGATTTTGGAAACTACCTGATAAAAATTTTCCTCTTTATTCAATTTGTTAATACGATAAAAATCAATTCAGGTTGGTCATTTCTCTCTTTTCTACTGATGGCTATCTTAATTGGGTCGTTTATCAGCGGGCCTGCGGGTACCTTATGTTGCACACAGTCATAAATAAATTAGAGGGGGTGATATTCAGTTTGCGTGCGATATTATAATGGCATAGTGATATCTCTCGTGATCATCTCTGCGGAAGGAAAAATTGGATTTACGGTATCAGTTACCCAGCTATACTTTGTAGTATAATTATCTGCGGGATATTATTGACAGCAAGGTGATTAAATTAAAGCGGCTATTACTTCACTAGTGTCATCATGTCAAAATCCACAGACGAGTCTAGCCTAGGAGCTAGATGTACTACATTGCAAAAACAAAAGGACCGAAAAGAATATCAACATTTCACATTTAAATGGTAAATATGTCTTCAGGCAGCCCAAAGTGTGATACTGCGGTAAGGAATGAAAAGGAAGAAAAACGAAATGGAAAATGGAGCAGGTAGACTGAGAGTAATGAACAAACATAAGTGAATACACAGGATCAGTGAGCGGTTTTTCTTTCTCAAGAAGATGGTCTTTGGGAAAAAGGCGAGATTAAATGTGACATGTAATGACAGCCTTATATCCTGCTTATTGGATGTAGTAAAATGTATTTAGTCCTTCGTCGCGGTATACCCACTTCTTGACAGCTTTTGCTTTAATGTTATATCCTATCCATTTTTGGAAAAGGAACTCTAAGCTCATATTATTACTGAATTAAACTTCACGGAACGGTGAACACAACAGCGGCACATTTATGTGAAGGAGAGTAAGCGAGCTATATTTACTTATCTATATAAAAGACGACGTTTGTCTTTAAGCAGTTTGATAGGTACTCTGCAAACAAGATAAAATGGGATTTTATCATTTTCGTACTACTGACATGTTATGTACCTTTTTTCTATTATAAAGGCTCGTCATCCTATTACCCGTTTACCCGTAAGTAAATCAAACGAAACGAGAACAAAGTCGCTTGCAGATAAATAAACGTACAATATAACTTCCTCCTCTGCTTTTTCCTTCTTCATAAGTTCTCGCTACATATTATATTCTAGACTACTACTAAAGATTAATTTTCTTAATATCAGGCGCTGCGCTTCAATCAATTGCTTGCGCATTTACCAACAACTAGTCATGCAATATGTATATTACGTGGCGGATCATATTAATAACATTTTTAATTTGGAATTTAGTTGCATGTCCCGTGAAAAATGATCAGTTCGATTTAGGCCATATTGCCTTAATCTATGACTATGTCTTCAATTTCTTGAATATTCTACAGAAACCGAATTAGGAGATTATTATAGAAGGATAGTATGAACATGCACAGCAAATTCGATTTGTTTCGTACTTTTTTAAAATCCCCGAACATATACCTATATCAATTTTATGCATACAAATTTCAGACGTGTAAATATGTATGACAATTTTAAAGAATTATGAATAAATCGATTTCTGAAATCATGATTATTTTCTTTATTTTTGTTTCGTCTAATGGCTGACTTATAATGCGAAGGACTGTGTATTTGTAAAGTTAACTGCATCAATTTAGTGGTTGAAATAATTTATTTTAATTACATATTGACACACTTTGGCTTATTTTAAAAACATTGTATTGAATATTTTACTCACAATCAGCAGATTAGACAGTTAGTATTTTAATGAAAGCTCATCATTATAATTAAAGTAGATATAATAAGATTGAAGATTCTGACCAAGATGAAAAATCTAATCAAGAAATGATGCAAGATGCAATGAATAATCACAGAAACGAGTTGATATTGATATATCACCACACTCGAACTGAAGAATAGATTTTAGTATGTATACATAAATATGTACTTGTATGTATTTACCTAAGTAAGTAGATATTATATGTACAGAGCCAACATGACGATGATGAAATAGATGAAATCATGATTTTCGGTAAATTATTTCCACACAGTTCGTTTCCAAGATTTACCTCTCAATTTGGATTCATGAGATCACTGGAAACGGGATTTCTTTATGTGGGTTTTTCTTCTGCAGAGAGGATTTACTTGAGCCAGCAGATACTATTATCAAGATGTAACATCTTCGGTAATTCTCTGAAGGATCATCACATGAAAATCCCCGACTTTGCTGATTTTTCTTCATTTCCTGTGAAAACACACAGGCAATCTAGCCATTTCTCCTTTCGATAAATATTTACACTTCTTCTCATCATAATGATGATCCAGGGACCCTGATCAGGATAAACTGTTATATAAACAGTCTTCTTGATAGTGAGTACTAGTATAATACCTTAGTAGTACGGGTGAAATGAGATTTGCCATGAAAAGTAATAAAAGGAACCGGAGAGAGATTTTTCTTCTTGGAATAGAATGAACGGAACTAGTGTACCTATCCAGTCATCTCATCAATTTTTCCACTTTATTAAAAGGCTCACACTCACCGCAAAAAATCTTATTTACACGCTAACTTTTCTTCCGCAAATTCCTTCCTAGATTGGCTTATCATTAGATAAAAAGGATAGATTGTATAACACAAAATTATGCACTTACTCTGAGAAAAAGTAGGATCATGGGAAAAGCTTTAGTTGATCACCTTAATGAAAATGAGCATGCCTTATTTATAACCAACGTAACCCTATCTGGGGAATAACATTCTCGTCACTTTGGTGAAAACTTCTTGTCCTTCTTGTAATGTTTTGATACTAAGCATTCCAACGCAGAAATGGGATACTGCGACTACACAGATGTAAAAAAAAGAAGTACCTTGGAGCATTTCGCCTTTCTGTTCACTCTGTTCATTATTTCTGCATTTTTAGGTTCATAATATCATACAGGTTTAATTGAATGAATACAGCTCTACAGTCATGTATAAAGTAATAAAAATGTGTTCAACCATACTGGAAGTGGAGGCAGCTGTTGCGTCACTTGTTAGTTGGTAATTAGGCCAATAATTATGCCGAGTGGAAGAGGATGAAAACAACTCCTCCTAATTTGCATACAATTACATGACAGGAGATAAAAAGAAGGACATGATGATACCGTATACCTCGCTGCGTGTGTGTAAGTTGAGACATTGGACGAATGGATAGTATGGTTGTTAGTCTTTCTTTAGTTGGATTTTTATTTTTATGGCTTTCATGTTTCATGTTCTACGTGGGAAATCCGGTCGTCTACAAGTTCTATTCTAGTTGTTCTTTTTTTCCAATGGTCATAGTTGGTCTCTGATAAGGATCTGCATTCATACATGGTCTATTAAAATGAATAGAAGTTTTGTACGAAAAATTCTCAAAAATTGTTTTCTCTACTTGGTCCGTTTTTTAGAACCAAAATTATAAATAGACCCCTACTCTACCGAAAGAGAGGAAACTAACTTATTGAAATGCACCATACAGGGAAAAAGATGAAGTAGGAGGCGATATTTTGGAAATCTTGGGAGATTAAAAAAGAAATGATTTCGGTTAAACGTTAAACGTCCGCTGTTGCTGCTGTCCTTTTTTCTCGTTCATCTTGTAATTCATCTCCTCTGTGCAATCACCGGTCACCACAGCGGGCACAGAGCAAACATTTGTTTTTTGGGTTGGAGGTTGACTGGAAGTCATTAGTAAAAAATACGGCTAGTCATTACACTTTTTTATTGTTCTGATGTCAATTTTTTTACCTTGTCTTGAAGCGTTTACCTGGAAAACATTAAAAAACTAATCGCTGTGCAGGGGGAGTCCTTTGGCTTTGAAATTTGTTTCCCTTTTGTCAATAGAACATGATATAATAATATACGGCTCTGTTTGTGGCTGTTGTTGTCTCTGTAAACTTACCTGAACTTCATGCTGCGTACTTCAATACCGTTTTTTACTGTGTTGTCAAGCATTTCGAATTAACGCACGTCAAATTTCATGCGGCTTTTCGGTAGAGTTTAGAAGAGTACTTGAAAACAGTCGGAAAAGCTTTTTGTAAAGATATTGCGGTTTGGCGGATGCATGCAAGATGAAAATGTAAAATGGCCAGTGGGTTTGTTAGAATTAGGCAGAATATTTATCCCAAGCTATCAGAGACAATGATAACCGCAGACGGTTACAATTTTGTGTCGTCGTCTTTGAAACCGATATTGTGTTGTGGGATGTGCGTATATACAAACTTGAGTTTTGATGGGAATGGCTATTACTACGATTGATATTAAATTTAATACTTGATGCTATATTTTAAAATAGTTCTTGTCTGTGTTTATCCGATTTCGATCTAGTAGGATTGTTTTCAATTGTTTAAAACATAAGAATCCATTCTGTACAATTTGTTTCAAAATTGAAAATTTTAAGCAAGTTGGCCAATTAATTGGAGAAGGAAGAAACAAAACGAAAAATCCTCCCATTTCCAATTTAAATGGAAAAATCAATTTAAACGATTCTCTGTTCACTTTACAAGAATTCATGCAGAGATGCTAGAATCTTGCCAGAAATTGGGCATTGGATATGATCAGTATTTTTGATCAGGGGTGTGGGGCACCAAATGTATTTTTAGAAAAGGTGTTCGTCTTTTTTACTTTTAGATTATTTTTATGTTCTTGGCATGAAATCCTCATGTTCTTATTTTTACATGTATAATATAATAATAA
This sequence comes from Coecobrya sp. COE2, assembly GCA_027743765.1. Taxonomy (NCBI): domain Eukaryota; kingdom Metazoa; phylum Arthropoda; class Collembola; order Entomobryomorpha; family Entomobryidae; genus Coecobrya; species Coecobrya sp. COE2. Next base: position 10,851 of record JAHZMV010002089.1, read on the forward strand.
TTTCGTTGATGCTGCGAACATGCAATTCTTTTATATTTCTAGAAGGGTCTTTCCTAAGAATAGAATAAACAGTGATAACGATATATTTTCAGGTTATCATGCTGTACCAACAAACCTAAGTAAACAATTTTTAGGTGAAGTGGTAAGAAAGTTCGTTTTGGGAGAGATCTAAACAATTGATCTCAACAAGAAATTTGGTAAATGATCTGACCTGGACCTGACCATAATAGACATAGCATGCATATCTATATACCGTAAATACTCTAATAAACGCCTCCCTCTTTTAAACGCCTCCCTCTAATAAACGCCGGGGGCTTTAACATGGAAAGGATAGGGACGTATAACGTTGCAGGATAGGAGAGCGAAAAATTATGATTTCAAATAAACGCCGGGGCGTTTAAAGGAGTATTTACGGTATTACTTTAGTGCCTTAGCACCACCAGGTGGGCACATATTTCAGTGTAGCTTTCAATAATTGCTCATTGTTTGTTTATAATTGGTATATTGCTATTTATTTATTTTACGAGTGTTTACTCAAAGAGTAACCTTTTGCTGTTCAATTATTTGTACTGATCATCCACATATTTTCATGATTTTGTGGCAGATGTTTGATGAATTGAACAATGAGGATAATTTTTACCATTACTGAAATTATATGATTTATTAACTATTTTTTCAAAATTTCCGTTAAAGACTGAGTTAAAAGCTTAAAAATAACTATTTATATTGGATCAGGTATATTATAACATAGTACATATATGTAAGTTACGTGCATTCAATGTTCACCACTGCCAATCAGTAGCAATTCTACAATCCTGTCCGTGCAAAATCCTTGCAATACCAGTGGTGTGGTTTTCTGGAGAAAGTTGGATGCTCCCAGTTTAACCCGCAGAATTGGAGATGAGTAAAGAAACGCTTTGAAGTGTCGGTTCCTTAATGCTTTCCTATTTGACCAAAGTGCCCGATGCATTTTTAAGGATTTGTGATGCAAATCAGCAGCAAAGTCATATACGACCAGAATTATTACTACACCTTCCACAGCAGCAACAACAAAAAATGCAATCAGTGGAGCCGGCGTCTGTTTGGCAAATGGGGTTACTAGAATCCAAGTGCACAGTACTTGAGAGATGGCACTAATGAAAATTCCAGTGATTAAGGAAAATCTGATGGAATGGTTGAGCTTATCTGCCAGTATTTTTGAAGCACGGATAGCAATTATACTTTGATGGAATGATCCTCCCTGGCTAATGACCGATTCAGTCCATTTGCCAATGATGTTTGTGAAGGAGCATAGGCAAATTGGTCCCAATAGAAGATCCATAGAGATCACAGGACCGTTAACACAGAGAATTGCCCATAATCCGAAATTGATCAAGTATATCACTACATTTACTATTGCACAATTTATCCAAGGTGAACTTGGGATAAATGAATGGACTTCCGGTGAAAGGAATGATGCAACAGTATTCAAGGGTATTTCGGGTTTGAGGCAGCATGCAAGGCTAACAACAATGGGAAGAGTACGCACCAAAACCTTTTGGTTATAATTCACAAACAGTTTGGCAATGTTTACCTTCAATGGAGTGGTTGAGGTTTTGAATCTTTCTGGTAAATAAGCTTCCAGACAAACGAGACCATTCAGGAATTCCGCCATTTCCTCTGATGTTTGTACACGCTCCCAGTATTTCAGAGCCACGGTGAGAATTATAGCCAACATCAATATCGTTTCTACATCTTCAACGATCCGGCTACCGTTATTATGATTGGGAGCAAGTAATCGGAAAATATAGGAAATGGCAAGTGTGGCGCAAAGCCAAAATCTGATAATGAAGCCATTGCGGGAATTGGGGATAACCTTGAGGAGGTGATCTTGACCTTTGAAGATTTCCGGACGAGTTTGATAAGCAAACCGTTTACCTGCCAGTTTGTAAAACGCAGTATTGGCTTGAATAAATAGAGATACGAAATCATTTGCAAGGGACATTTTTCCAGAAAACAAAACTGTCGATTTCAATGTTGTCTTTTGACTTCAAAGATAAGACTGGCTCGAAATAAGCATATTTATACAAATCTATATTAAGCTGGAAAACTATATCGTTATCGCTGAACTAATTTCAAACTACCAATTACATTTAGCTTCAGACTTAATTAATTAATGCCTTCTGTTGCTTACTGTGTAGGTTACTTGTTAATTTGCGCATTACTACACCGGAAATGTAACTTATTTATTAGTAGCTTTACCTAATATCATAATACATAACTCACATTTCCTTGGACAAGGTTATAAAATTGCAATATTATTGAGGAGGAATAGGAACATACATTTCGTGGAGTCAGTCACTATCTTTTCGACCTGCCAAATATGTTTGCTTGAATTTGGATAGTAAAAGTAATTTAGCAGTCGACTTTTTCCTCCTTTTTATCTATTTATGTTAAATCAATTTTTGACATTTTGTTCCGACTTGCCCCTGTTACTTTGCCATGTTCGTCTATACTCGACTAATTTATACCTTTGATTTGGTGTCGACTTGTTTAAATCCACCAAAAATGAGTAAGTAAAGTGAGCAAAAGCATGCCTCACCTCTTGGTTGTTATCAAAAATCCTAAAACTCAAACTACATTACCGTAGAGAAATTTAACATATTTATGGTAATTTTCATAGTAAGCTATTTAATTGCATTTTAAAAGCCTCTACTTCGCTTTCTACGAGATGCAGATTATTAGCTACATGTGCAAAGCAAACAGGCCTAGTTGGAGATATGACCATGAACCTGAAGGGAACCTGAGATGAAGTGATTTTTATAGAGAGGCAGGGCGAGAAAAAAATGATGATTATGCTTGCTGAGGTGTTCAACACCATTTTATTTTAGCAAGGAAGGAAGGAGTGATATCCCGGAGATTTGTCGCCACAGGATTGTTTCCCATTCTTTCTGGCTGTGAAAGCACATAAAATTAACGATCTATCGTGCAGATTTGAATTGGACTGGGACCAACAAGTATCATTTGTATGCAAATCTGATGTTGGTCTGATGATAAGTACCTGTATTTGTACGAAAGCTTTGTAGTTTTGTGTGACTAGAAAGAGATGCAATTATCATATCATCTTCACTGACTTTGCATTTTGTCGAGTGAGAAAACAAAACGAAAAGAAAGATGAAGAAAAACAAACAATGAAAAGATGTACTGTTTCCTAATCTGCTATTCCTCAGCAAAAGTAGTACGGGTGGTAAATGTACAAAAAATGAGTCAGCAAAACTGCATGCTCGCTCATCATCGCGCTGACTCATTTGATAAATTGACTTTAATCAATTACTTTAGAAAATCACGAACACATTTATGACAACTTAACATTGTTTTGTAAACAGTTCCCTTCAAACTTTTGTCATCGCATTAATATTTTAATATAGTTTGAACATTATTAAAGTCTACACGCCCTAAAATGTTCAATTGTCAATAATAAAGCGCAGAGGAAAAAGACACTGACTTACAGTGCGACCTTCTTAAAGTCGCTTTGTTTTTCAATGAGTTGAATATTCAGGGAAAACGGGAGGATTGTGTCATCCTGTCATGTGTATTATGTATTGGTGAATAGCAGAAAAAACCGTAAGGAAAAAATCTCTAAATTCTGGACATGTTGCACTGACCCTGGGGCATTGTGATACTTCCTGTTTTTCTTTTTCCTGAAATCTCTCATTAACCCTATAATTTTTAACGCTTTAAATAAGCCGACTCCACTAATTATGTAAACTATTGAATATTATGTACATATTTTCTGTGAACCTTTTTCCCTTAGTTTCTTTTTTTGCTTTCACGATATTGAAAACTGAATAGCAAACAAAAATATACTCGAGTCAAATCGGTTCGCTTTTTGTGTTCCTCTTGACTGGCTGAGAATAACCGTACTTTCAGGTAAAGGCCCATAATAATCTGCTGAATACAATGACAATGGGTTATAATGACTTGTTGCGTTTACTAATGACTCCAGACTCCAAGACCATCCTCAGATCAAATGTTTGTTCTGTTTTTAAAGTGATGTCGGCTCTTTGTGGCTGAGTAAGCAAAATAGCTGCAGAGGTTGCTTGTTGCTTTCAATAAAAATATGGTTGGTCTACCTATCTCATTCGTTTCATTTCATCTTCCCTATTTCATTTCCTACAAAACCATACAACTAACTAGCACAAGCCAAAAAAAATGATTATAAGTTGTATGTATTGCTAGCTATCCTGATACAACTATTGTAGAATGGTGATGGAGTCTACTTTACTGTGGACTCCACAATACAAGTCAGTTCTGTTTCTTGAAGAAACTGTTCAAAAATATCCCCACCTTCGCCTTCAATCTAAGCTCATAGAAGCCTAAACGCTGAAAAATGTTACTCTGATGGAAAACCAGTGGAAATGCCCAAAGCCTACATAATTTGCATATCATTGAATCTATGCAAAAATGTTTTAACCTTCTTCATTTACATTAGGTATTGGTAGGAATAAATGTTATCTGTTTGTAATGACAAAATGCATGAAAATGATTATGACATTTATTCAAAATTAAACGAAAAACATTTTTTCCGTTAGACAACGACTTGTCTCTTTATTTTTAAGCCGCCTTTTTTAGGCTTCCATTCCCAATCCAATATACTCATGTCTTTGCATTTTAGGGACCACACACGTCGCATTTTTTGTTGTGCGTCCGCTGCGCTCTTCCTCTGTTGCGTCCTATTTCTTGTGAGCGAATTTTCTGTAATTATATTTTTTGATTTATTAGTTACAAATTAGCAATCTTAAGGGTCTGTTGTACTACATTAAGTACTTTTGATTTCTGGTGGACATTTTAAATGTATTTTTTGACCGCTCTGGCTGACCCAAGAAAGGAACAAGAAAGTGTCCAGAAAAGATGGAGAATGCACAAGGCCGTTTGAGGGTGGAGAATCCCTTTAGGAATGAAGAGGTATTTGAAAATTAGATTTTACTTTGGTAGTTACCTTTGTTTGATTGCTGATTAAGTATTGATTAAGTCTTGACAGTCAAGACTCATCACTCATCATAATTGTTAATAAAAATATGTTTTTGGCTATTCTATTTATAGATTCTCCAGAGATTGTCGCAATTTTGTGATTTTGAAGGATTGAAGACTTTCCGCTTGGTGAACAAGTCATGTTACCAGGAGTCTTTAAAACGTTGGAGGCAACTGGCAGTTCTTGTTGTTAGCGACAGGTTGGAAGGATCAAACGGGTTGTTTGTTGCAGATTTGGAAAAAATGCTGGAGGAGCCCTTCTCTAAATCCAGTGACTTGTTGAGACTGGGACGTAAGCCATTTTCCAGTTATAGACTTCAAGGGTGGAACATAAACGAAGAAACTTACAGAGTCTGGAAACGGTTTTGGGATCATGTTACTCCCCACATCAAGTATCTACAATTGGACAAATGTAGCTTGGACGCCGTTACTGTGGGGGTGCGAAGGGAAGTTCCGCCTGGTGGAATGATTAGGAGAAGGACCGTGGTCCGTTATCCATTTCTGGAGCGAATAATTTTCCCTGTTGCTGGTAATATTGCCCCGAACTTGGAGGAGTTGATCCTGACAAACAATAAGTTTTGGGGGAAATATGATGCAGTCGTTCAGTTTCCTGGAAACGTGCAAAACCTTAAGCTAAAACTTTTGGAAGTGTTCCAGAAAGATTTCCCATTCCCGATGAATGTATTGCTTCCCCGGTTGCCAAATTTGCAAAATATTTCGGGTATTCCCACTGAAAGTGATTTTATTAACAAATTGCCCTTGAAAACTATCTGTCTTGACTTCAATCATCATCCTTTGCACGAAGACATCCTGCGCAACAACGACTTTCTGGACAAGCTCGAGTGCGTTACTGTGTACAAATTGCCTGAACGTATTAGAACCCGTCGTCATCGTTGGGAGCCTGCTAGAAACCTTCCTGAGGGACAACCCAAATTGGGTTCATACATATTCGAAAATCTCAAAGAATTCTACATTTGGGGGCATCGTGTAACACAAGACTTTAACTTCCTGCAATCCACTCCCAATTTGCAAGTACTCAAAATTAATCTGCTCTGCTTCGAAAGGCGAAATGAGTTCAAGGAGTATTTAGCAAAACAGTTTCTACCATCACCAGACAGCATGATGGAACTCTCACAGGAAATGAATGGCGTTCACCTGGATGGGTTGTTTCACTTGGAGATTGACTTTCAGTTCTCGGTCGAAAATTTTCAAGTTTTGAAGGAGTGGATGCCTAATCTCGCTATTCTCAAAACCATATTGAACAATGAGACATTTCGCGTGGTATGCCAGCAATGGTCAGGGACAATCAGGGAACTTGCTCTTTTGTATGGGTCAGATGTCAATGACGAAGGTATTATTGGCTCATCAACTACCACTCCGGAGACGGACCAGCATAGGCTTCCCAATATAACTAACTTGCGAAGTAGTGTAGAAATAATTATACATTTTATGTATTATATATCCACAATTAAAACATTTATTAGTCTGATTAGATTTTAATCTGAGAATTTTTTTGTTTTTCAGATCTGCTCAGGTTCTCTTTGGATTCTTACTGTAATCAGGCTAAACTCGGGGACGCCTCAGTTCATCATGGATTTCTACAGATGCCACACTTAAATTATGTCCGTATATGCGTCTCTGAGCAGGTAAAATAGAATTTTGGACTATAATTTTAAATTTTGTTAAGTCATCTCCATGACCTTTTTTTATTTTTAATAATTATTGTTTATTTTAATGTTGTCACAACAGATGAGTGAAGAAGCAATTTGCAGTCTCAAAGACCAAGTCCCGCTTGTTAAAATTATTCGAAACTATGGGCTTGGACCTCATGATGGCTACGATTGCTGTGATCGATTGGAATTCTACTTAGACGCTATTCCAGGTGCCCGAGAAGCCACACGAAGGCCACCATCGACACGACAGCGAAAGCAGAGAAACTTGAATGGTTAATTTTAATAATATGATTGATTGCTTACAGTGGTATCAATTTATTCTACATGTATGCGTAACTGTAAATTTTTGAATGAAGGAACCTGTATAATATGAAATTTTATGGTACAATACATTACACAATCTAGTTAGTTAATTATAGTCAGCATTGTAATTAAAGTAGGCTTTCGTGAAGATGATTTAGCTGAATACGGTAACAGTCAACTTATTTAGTTCTACTATAAGCTTTACAATAATATGTCGCTATGTAAAGCATATTGTAGGTTTTACAGTAACATTTTTCTTATAATAAAATAAATTAATTTGAAATCATTATTATCCTATACCGGTTTCTTTGCAAAAGTGCCCATGAATTGTTAGTGTATCAAACTTGAAATATTATAGGCGATCTATCAAAATAATAAGCTTGTAATAACCACACTTACATTTCATTTCTCCACATCCTAATAATAATGAAATTTCAACTCATTTGCATGAGCTGAATACGATATGAAGCTAAAAAGAACATTACCAATAATCTTATCTGTTCAGTTATTCATCAAACATCAATGAAATACAGCGTGAGTGAGTAATTTGAAAAGAAGTAATGTTGAAAATGCTTAAGAAAATGTATAATGATAATGATGCTCATGTAGAAAATTGGATTCGGGTTTTAATGAAGATTAGAGTTTAATTCTATTATCATTACCTCAGAAGACCACAAAGTCAAAGAGATCAAATCTACATCACGAAAGCACGATGGATTGAAAATTTTGAAACGCAAGTAACATGCATGAATGAAGAAGACAGTTGTCGTATTTTTTTTCTTTGTTGGAAGGTGTTGAAGATGGCTAAATATGAGTACCCCAAACCAACATTATTTTCCTTCTCTATCCAATCTTAATACAATCTTTAAATATTTACTACTCAAGCGCATTATTGTCGTTCATGACTATGATTATTATTTCGAGCATTTTCTTCTTTCTCTTATTTGTTCCATGTTAATCTTTTTTTACCAAGGAACAGTAGCCAAACGTAAGGGATGATAATGATACCCTTGAAACGTTGTCATTTGGAGCAATAAAAATTAAAATGGATGAATACGTTCTGGGGTGAGTAACATGGCATACAAATATGAGCGTGAGTTTTCATTGATGCAATTGAACATGCATGATCTCATGTCAGAAAAAAAATTGTAAAGGGTCCATCCAGAGGGATAAGTCCTCTTGCTTGCATCTGTCCGTGAATAATAGGAAAAAATACATACCTACATAATCCAACTGGCTTGAGAGAGTAAAGTTTAAAAGGGATCATTATCATCATCAATCATACGCTTGTAAAGATTTTAATGGACCCTTAATATGATACGATATGTGAATACCTATAAGTCTTCATGGATGATAATTCTTATTGATCGAAAGGTAGACATCTCATGCTAATAATTGATTCAATGATCATCTGTATTCCGGTAACAGTTATAATTTAAAAAAATAGATTTTGTAGAAAGGTGTTTTCACCTCAGAAATTCGTAGGTGCAGCATAAGCTAATGTTTATACCATGCCTATGGCAGCCTATGACAAAATCATGAATTTACACTATGAAACTAGAGAAAATTTGCTGCTCTAAAATATAAACAAAAATTAAATAAGCAGCAAAAATTAAAATTTTATTAAATACGTTACAGGAAGTTATATTTGCCTAAGTTGTTAGTGTGGAAAGGGAAATGTGTTTTAGAATCCAGTTTTACGACATCACTAATGTACTCTCTCATGTTTTTACGCTTTTATAGTAGCCGAATATCGAGCGTCTGCATAAGCTTACCTTCATCATCATCAGTTTTATTAGTGGGTCATTAAAACAATGGAAGGAGACACGGGAAAGAAGGGGAATCACTGTAAGAGTGTTACATTGATGCCTTTTCCCTGAGTTCATTTTCTTGGCTTTTTTTATTCTGTCACGGATAATTTAAATTACCTGTACACTTGTAGCATAGCATAACTTCACATGACATAATATTATACTTTAGTGCTGAAAAATGTGTTTTTAATGTGATTCTAGAGTCATCATCATTCAAATAATGGTAGTGGTGGCGGCGGCGTCGGCGGCGGCACTAGAAGCGCAAGCTTTTTATTGTCGTCTGTACAAGTTAAGTAATTGAGAGAAGATAGTGAGATTCAGTCAGGTAGAAAGAATTTATCATTTTGATTGCATCAACACCTGAGACGAATCTCGTGTGGCGGCTGGTCTTTTAATTATGCCAAGTTGATGAAGATTAAATGAAATGGCAGAGGACTAGCATGGCATTATTGGTGATGAACATTCCATTCACACCGATTTTAAGTCCAGTTCAGAGAAAGAGTGAAGGAGAGGCTTGTTTTGCAACACAAACTGGAAAAATTAAAGGGAATTTGTGAAAAAAGTTATTAAAAAGAAAATTGTGGTGATGATGATAGTATCAATGATAATTATTTTTTTTAAAGTTGAGCAATTCTAGACAGAGAGTAAAGTAATTAGACAGTAATTACTCCGCACTTTTCAGAAGGAAACTTGCTCCAATTGAGTAGGAGCGAGGAGTCGGGATTTTTAGTATTCAGTTTTTTAAGCCTACCCATGCTACCCATTAATTTTCCGATAATTGCTTCCAAAATTGGTATAATATGCAGAATTATATGGAGTATAACTCGTCGTTGTTAATAAGGGGAAATTTTCAGATTGTTAAAAATATTCCACTTTGCTTTTATATTGCTTTGCTCACAAGTACAAGTTTTCAAGGTTATAGCTCTTTTGGTTAACACGAAATGGGAAAATTTGTAAGAAAAAGTGTTTTATTTTGTATAAAACTCCAGGTTGCAAGCAAACCAAGGTGTCTAGGGGCAATTCACTAGGCGCACAACAATACGTGCAGCAGCACCTGCCTGATCTCATGATTTACGCAACTACTTTGTTCTCTTGTCTCTGAAAAATGGCTGAATTGTCCACTTGATTCATTTTTACCAAGAAGAATCCCTCTCATAAGTCAAGTCAGTGTGCTGCTTCCTTTTCAATCTCAGCACACCATCTTTTCTGAAAATGTCTCAAGTTGACATGTAAAAGTGGCCAGAATAAGAATGTATGGTGCGAAGAGTGGTTTTGACTTGACGCTATTGTTTTCACTTGAGTCTCTGGAGAAGAAGCAGACTGTAAGTGTCAGCAACACAGGACTCTGGAGAACTATTAAGATCTGAGGTTTCTGATAAGTGCCTGAACACTTTGCAGTGTATTTTTTTAAAGTAACAGATTCTGGACGAGTAATTGAATGAGCTGCTGGAAGTGGGGTTATTTTCTGGATTTTTAAGATGATAATTATGTCATTCATGCAGTTTCACGAATTCCAAGTATTGGAATGAAGACACATCTGTTTATTTGAAAAAATATTCAATTGAATGATTAAAACCATTTTGGGAAAATGTAGAGGCAAAAGGGAGGTACACAAGGTTGACAAGGTAATTCCAAATCCAAATATTGCTTTCTATCTATAAACATGGCACTATTTAAAAATAAGCAGACTTTGTCCAGTTCATTGGACGAACACGGTTAAACATTAAAGACCAGTAAAGATTCAGCTTGGTCACAAGTCCCATAAATTATTTTGTACAATTGAAACTGGCCTAATTCCCTGCTTCCTCTGATTTTTCACGTTCTTTTATGTTTGCAGTAGATTAATATTGCAAAGAAGCAATGTTTGGAAGTAGTCCGGGAATTTCCTAAAGTAAATATATGCTCTATTATATTTCGTGTGTGCAAAGCTTTACGAACGTAGTAATCCTTATTTGCTACGTGACATGATTTTTACGGTTGTACTTATAAAGAAAACACTAACGTTATTGCCATTTTTCTCATTTTCAAGATACGCATTTATGGCCGAATTGAAACACGTACATACGTGTATTGAAACAGCATACATTTTTGTAATACAATTGTTGCAAAATTGGAAAGTACACCGGCTCCACTACCGATGACCCCAATTCAATATTTTGGCAATACTAAATACTAACCAACGTCATGATCAACTTTATATTGTTCCACGATAAAGGTTCAATGTTCGTTTTTTTTATTTTTCAGTTGTTCAGTACATTAAATAGGTATATTATACAGAGTTCTACTTTACTACTAAACAGAGTTTTATATCACCACCTTACAGATTCTCATGATGAATTTTACAAATACTTTGAAGAATAATCATAAACTTTTCCTTTTTTAATCATCACCGCAAAGACGATTGACATATTTTTAAAAATGCGTTTGCAAATCATCAATTAGCTAAAGACGAAAATGAGATGACTTTTTATTCTGCAACCATATTGTTCCATAAAATGTAAATAATTAGATAATACATTCAATATAAAAAGTTTTCGATAATGTTAAGTTCAGCCTTAATAGGAGAAAACGGTACAGTAAAGCTATGTACCTCTTCTGTGCAATTCAATACATTGTGCGAGCTACCTTGGATCCCAAAAAACTGAGCACATCAGAGACTGACTCTGACTCTCATAATCTTCAAGTAGCAAGATGAGAGATGAAAAATGACGGATATCATGTTTACTTGACTGTGCATCAGCTACTAGAATTTCTTGTTGAATCTTCTGCTGGAGTCGGCAGTGAACACGGCCCAATACCATTGTTGTAGTAACTAGGGAACAGTGGGCATGGAGCTGCTTCTGATGATGAAAATAATGAAGAAGCTGAACTGATCACTGCTACCGGCGCTCCGTTTACTTCACGTCCAGTCTTCTCATCTCGTTGACCTGTGAGGATACACACAAGAATAAAAAATAGTTGATGAAAATAAACGAGCAAAGTGAATTAATTAGTCGAATAAATATCCCGCATTATGTCAGCCGCATAATTTATAACCTAGTAGGTAGGCACTG
>JAHZMV010002090.1:0-11009 GCA_027743765.1 Coecobrya sp. COE2
TGAAGCACTAGTTTTGAAAGTATTTGAGAAGACTTATTATTCAAGTTCCAGCCTCAGAATAAAATTATGTACAAATCAAGGGGGAAATTATTCTAACCGCCACAAAGTCTTCCCGCTAAACCCAACTAGATACTGGAATGACAATTGTATTTACAGTTAGATTTATTACTTAAATACGCCCATGCTAGATATGCAAATGTGCAATTAATGCCTATAATCTATACCTAGAAAGACATTTACGTCATGTTTTTTTCTTATTAGACTATGCCAACTCAAGACAATTTCTATTGTTAAACATTTTATGATTCTTTGCTAGTCTGTAGCTTAATACGCATCTGATTAGACACATTAATAGTTCAGCTGGTTAATTTTTGTAAGACCTAACGTTTCTGTGCCAACAATTTTTTTTTATTTATTTATTCTATAATCATATAGCTTAGCATTAATAAATTCACTGCATACAAAACTAAATGAAAGGATACAATCAGATTGAGTTTTCCGTGAATACTTTCAAACAATGGTATGTATGACAATTATGATGCCATTTGAAATATGAATTTCGGATGCGGAAGAAATAAGTACACATTAGTTATGAGAATTATACGGGGATGCTTACTAAAAACTTTTCTTTTCACATGGAAAATAATTATTATGTCGTGCCAATGCAACCTTAAGCTTAAGCTCACATAAATTCAACTAATGCAGTGATCGTCACTGGAAATTTGAAAAGCAAAATTTGAGAATGGACACTTCTCTCTCAAATAATTTTGTTTAAGGCATTATCCAACTTTTATTATATATAGTGCAATAAGCCAAATTGAAAAATTTATACTAACGAACAATTCCAAATTTTGCAAAACCGTATGAATCCTTGCTGATGAAAACTACAAAACATAAATTTGTAAATTTAATTTTAGATTCTGAGAATTTGTGTATTTTTTTAAATTTAGGGAATGAAAAGTCTATAGTTTTGTTAAAAGTGAATGCCAATATGTATAGCAGTTATTTTTTTGTATGATTTTAGATTCCGAAGCCCAGTTTTATTGGTGAAACAACAAGATTAGCGGTTTGTGTAATAAAACTTTTCGGCCATTGTTCTATTGGCTTTCGGTGTTTTCCCGGCAGCGTTAACCTGTTTGTTGTATTACAATTTTGGTTTAGAACACCAGAATAAAATTTGTCAAAACCAACTAAAACTTGATAACTTACCTCAATAATTATGTATGCCAGCAGGAGCAAGTTACACCAGTTTGACGAAAGAGTGCATTTTAAATGTCGCCGTTGAAATTGCAATCTTGGAAAGGGTTTTGGAAAACTAAAACTTAGCAAAGTTTAGCCTCGAATATTGTGAACAAATCTTGTCGGAAAATTGTCTGTTTATACACAGACTTTCTGATGACAGAAGTAATGACTGCAACTACATTATTTATATCTGGTTTACTACCGTACATCACCGTTATATCCTATATCTATCTAACAATTTCCTATCCAAATATCTATCTAAATATCTATCTATGTTATATCTATTTCCTAATTAAACTGATTCATACTTTACAACTTTTATTTTGCGATTATTAATGATTCATTGCATTGCTATGAACAAATGGTATTCATTATTTAATGTGAAACTCTAAAATGCTAGTTTGTAGGTGAATCAATATTGTAATGTGCTTTATTTATAATGTTTCACTACATGTAGTATTCCATTCGTAGACAGTAATGAATTAATTCTTTCAATTGCAAAGAAACCATACATGATTTTTGATTTCATTGAATGCTGAAGAAATACATTATTTTTTTAAACAACTGAATATTAATTTATTTCACAACAAAAATACATCTACATAAAATATAGTTATTATAAAATCAGAAAGTAAAAATAAAAACATATTTTATTGGTTGAAAGTAATGTTTTTCTCGCGTACTCACATTTTCCGTCCATTTTGCTACGTCATTTTAAATATTTTTATCTGAAACGTTATAGTTTTTGAGCAAAAAAATAAAGAAAAATAAATAATTATTCTACCAGGACAATANTTTTGGTACGTCATTTTAAATATTTTTATCTGAAACGTTATAGTTTTTGAGCAAAAAAATAAAGAAAAATAAATAATTATTCTACCAGGACAATAAGCTGTTTGTTAACGACATGTCTATAATTAAATCTTATATTTACTACAATATATAATTACTGTATTACATACATATATCGATTATATTTTATTCAAAACACAAGATAATTTCGAATTTTTAAACTTAGCTGTAAAAGTAAAGTCAATCTGAAAAACAATAATTATCATTTCAAATAAATCCCCAAAAACGACCGACACTACAAAACATTAGGCTACCAAAATAAATTAAGTTGTGAAGAAAAGTCATCAAATTGAAAACATGTCCACAGATCTCATTTGGATTTAAATGAAACAAAAATGTAAATTAATTCTACGTTTTTATAATCCAGGTTATACGCTATACAGATTATACAGTACATTTATCGAATTAAATATTTATAATTAAAATTTACATTCATTACTAAAAACAGCAATTTCATAATGACGTTAACTTAAAACCTAAACATGTTTGGTTTGCTGCAGAAATTATCTATGTTACATGCATCCAATTATTTAATTTATAACAACGTTTAAGTTTTTAATGGTTCTAAATTATATATATCGCTCAGGAATAGTATATATGCATAGTTTCACAGGAAAATATCATTTCTATTATTCCTAATTATCTTAAATACTAACTATTTAATACTTTGGTTTTTTATTTTCAGGATATTACAACATTCTGAATCTCTAGATTTTATTTCTAAATTAATGAAATGAAAATAGTGTAAACATTGATAGCTTTGTTTACAGCATTTAATAATAATGGCTATTGTACAAAAATGTTAAAAATTAATGCGAATATCATAATATTTTAAAGTCAAAAATGAATTTTGGGTAATTTAAGCATTAGGATAGATTATAAATGGATAACCAATAATTCCTAAAAATGAATACTAACTTTTCCCCAATAATATTTATTTATTTTTGTTTAGAACATATACTGGAGTTACTATTATACACTTAAAAAAAGTGAAAAAGTTGGAAGAAGTTTTTTTTGTTAGTTTAAAAAAAATTAATATTTTTTTCAATTTTTAATATTTTTTCAATAAAATTGATTTTATGGTTTAAATTCTCAAATGCTATCTATTTTACAACTTCCTAAATGTTAGCTCTTAGCCTGCCGTATATATTTTTATTTTAACTGCTAAATTATAATTTTTAATTGATTCAATGAAATAAAAGCTAAATAATATTTATATCATTTTCTTATTCCTCAACGCAATCCAATTCTAAATGGCATACACACATCATTCTTTCAGGATGCTGGATTTGCTTAATGCATAACACGTTCCAAATGCACCGTGTGTATTCTTCAAGTTCAAAAATTAATTATGCCTATTTTCACCAACTTTCCATGACTTCTATCTAAAGTGTTAATTTTTGAATTTATAATTTCCAGCAAATTCTTCTTTCATCAATGATTCTAGGTACAATTTATTGAACTTATGTACAACTTCTATTTTCCACTTCTATTTTCATTCTAAGAAATAAGATGATATTAATTTCTGCTATATTCCTATTTTTGTTTTAATAATTAGCCTTAATAAATAACCAACAAAACATTATTGATTTACTTGAAATTGATTTTTTTGTTTTTGAGATTTTAATCGTTTTTTTGTTGGCTTTCGAGTATAAATGAATATAATATTTTTTCAGTATTTCATGTATTAATAATAATAACTAACATTCAGGATAACCCTGAAAGGATAATTTTAGTTAAACTAACTTGCATTCTACATTCAACGATCTAACACTTAATTGAATAATTAGCTTAGTCGGATATTTGATTTTTGTTATTTTGGAGTCGTGACTGGTAAGTCATTCTATCTCTTGTTCGTGATTTTTAAATTCTAGCTTAATATTCATCTGTGTGGGCCAATTATTACTTTAACGTTCTTGGTAATAAAATCTTATGACACATTTCTGCAAATGGGATATTGTTTTTATGCGGACTTTTATGAGATATTAATTAATTTTATAATTTTATAATAATTAATAATTTTTAGGTATGGAACGAAAGTTTTCAAAATTAATGATGTCAAACCATATGACATTTTAATTTTTAGTAGCAATTGTTCAGTTGGGTGGTGAAAAATTTGTGATCAATGTCAAAGTGAATAAATGTCATTTGCCACACTGAATCAATTTTTTCAGATTTTACTGAAAAAGATTTAAGAATTTAATAAGTGCATTTTCAAGAATTCATTTACTGGAAATATAAACATATACATGGGTAATTTACTCTAAAAATGTATAATTCATGATTTCTAATCCGTTTTATTTAAGAATGAATGCTCAACCGTGGATTTAGAAATTCTTTTCCGCCTCCGATCTCTCAGCTTTTGGCGTTTTCCCACCAGTGGCACCCTCTTTGATGTATTACAATTGTGGTTTAGTAAACTGGAATAACTCGTCTAATCCTACTCTATAATTTGATTACTTACGGCAATCATGCTGCATACCATTATGGCAGGAACTACTAATTTGAAGCATGGGGGCATTCTCGTTTTAATGAGATCGTGGTAATGAAGTATTAGGCTAGGAAGTTATATAACAAGAAGAGAAAAAATGTTCTACCGCACCAATCTGTTTAACTGCACGAATCGCTGCAACGGCAATTCTATTTCTATTGGAATTTCTTTACTTAAATGCTAATGCAGGACGTATTAAATGTGCAATTGGTTACAACATGTACCTAGATAACTGTTTACGTCATGCTTTTTTCTTACCATACCAACTCGTAATAAATTTTATTATTTTTCGTTTAATGGTTCTTTACTATAAGTGGGTTTCATCATTTTAAATAGTATCTTACAAGTATGCTAGTTATTTCTACAATCAACACTGCTATTTATATATGCACTTGCTTTTATTTCGCTTCTATCAACATGGCTATCACACTAATATCGCATCGCAATTTTCCAAAGTAAATCGTATTTTTTGGAGTTATTTAAAACTTAATCCTAGATGTTGGAAATGATTCTTAAATATATATACCGTACTGTAATTTCCATGTACTAAAATCTACCTACATATGCCTACCTATTTACCTATATTTTTAATGACTTCCGTGATTTCCATCTATGTTGTAAATTTGTGTATTAATAAATCCTAGCAATTTTAACTTTTACATATTTATGTAAAATTAATTGATTTTGGGTTATAAGGTCACGTTGAATAAATTTTAAGTTTAAGAAGTAAATACTTTCCAATTATGACGTGGTTTTAATTATTCATGCCTTTACAAGTATAAATATCTGGTATTACATTTAAAAAAATGTAATTGGTTAATTTCTTACAAATATTCCACATAAAAACAAAGAGATTTTAATTGCTATGCCTTACCTACAGATTGTTGAGTTAACACAAACTCAACCAATGCAATGACGCAGTAAACCGTTAGCTAGAGCCTTAACAACAAGATTTATGAACGGACATTCTCTCTTGCAATAAGTTAATAAATATATGAGATTCTATGACCATTATCTTATTTTGAATAAAATAATACCAAAAATGAACGTTAAGTTTGTTGTGATACATACATAAAACAGTCAAGTATAACAATGTGATATAAATATATATATATATACATAATATATACATATACGTATGTACATAGGGCGGAGTACTCGAGAATTTATTGAAGAAAAATTTCAAAGATTGAAAGATTTCAAAAGCTTGCTAACAGTGAATGCCAATAACTAAAGTAAGTAATTCTTTGTTTGTACATAGTAATTTTTATCCGCCTCAGTTCTCTGAGCTTTTGGTGTTTTCCCCGCTTGCTTACCCCAATCATGGTACATGCCAGAATGACGGGAAATAATAATTTGAAAAAAGCCTTCATTCTCAAGGTTGTTTGTGAGTTCGATGAAGCATTTTTATGAAATCGTTTTGAAATATTAATTTCAAAAACGTTTAAAGTCTACTTTCAAATTTTAAGATCTGAATAATGTACTATTATTTTAACAATGAGGAAAAATGCGCACAATGTGAGATCTGATCAAGTGAACTAAGAACTTTTATTACTTATGCTTTTATTCTTCTCTTGCATAGAACAAAACATCTGGTGAAAGATAAATATCTATACAACTTAATATTATGCATTTTGCTAATTAAACCTATTCACATACATACATATTTACGTAATGATTCCTATTGGTCACGTAATGATCCATTCGCATTCTACAATATATGCTTTCATAATTTAATGGGATAAGGTAAAATGCTAGGTAGTTAGCATGCCAATGAATATTGTAATGTGTTGCCTGATACGGTTTCGCATTTACGTTACCATACATAGGTGGGTGACAGTGATAACTCTACCGGATACTTTAATTGTATTACGGTATATAATAATATTAGAAGGGGTACAAGTTTGATTTTAATTCAGGACACGGAGACAGGAGTGAGAATACGAAATAGCTTCATACCGTCTGTTGTTTCATCATCCATCCATCCAATCTATGATTTGGCGTCATTCGCTGTTGCTGCCTCTCTGGACTGTGCCTGGAGGACAAAGACGGATCCGACCGCTCCCAAGAACTGTACACAGACAACAGCATGTTTTTACTGGTTGCACATCCATAAAATTATCAACATTTAAAGAAGTCGATAAGTTCCCATATTTAATTCATTTTAAAAAGCTTGAAATAATTAAATATGTACTTTCCAATCCGATTACAAGTTAAGAGAATTTGATTTTATAAGCATGATAACTTACTCGAAACAGGAAACTCTCGTCTATCATGAACTGCCCCTTTCCCAAACCCATGGGGTGGGCCTTCATTCGATCACGTAAGACATATGCCTTCTTAATGAAGTTGTCATCTGTACTTTTCCAAACCAATCGTCTGATCCATTCCTGAAAGGTCTCATTCTATAATAATGACAAATAAAAATATTGACATTATTATTATCTAATATTCACAACGTGCTTCATTATGAATAAAAAATTGTTTAATGTTCACAGTTTTGTTTTTACATGTTCCGATGCTTGTGATGCAATGCGGTAGGTACAAGAAACCTTGACGATGTTGTATAGAAAGTAGATGATGGTAAAGAATGAGAGTTCGTTATCAAAGGCATTCATGATTATGTAGACGAAGAGCATGACGTTGTCAATATGCATGTATTTCAAAAGGCAGTCAAACGTGTCATTTGTATCATCCACTGCCTGAGCAAGCAGCTGGTAGTGCTTCCATGGACCATCGTCTCTTTCAAAGTTTTCCAGTGTGACCGGATCAATGTCATTTTCGGGATTTCGAACTTCTTTGGCCAATACAGCAATTTCCTTCTTCAATGTTGCTCCTGTAGTCAGAATTAAATCTGACGTTGCGCTGACCATTACACGATTACATAATCGAACACCGCCCCAGATGAGTCCGATGACCAAGTTTCCATCTGCCAGATTGGTTCCATATTGGTGGAATAAGGTGGCCACACCAGTTACATTGTTCTTAGCTCCCTCGGGTGTCCAGATGTATACAGCTCTTGCTGCGTTGAATGAATAGTTCAAGATCCCTTTCTTTGGTGTCCAATTAATTACACCAGAGTACAAAGGCAACGCTCAATGTTGATATGATCATTGACGTTATTGCCAATAGGATGACTTTGGTAGGTTTGTATTCGGCCGGCTCCACTTTTGAATGCTTTGAAGCAAATTCCCGCAATCGACCCCAGCTTCCCAACATTTTTGCAAATTGATGCTGTTCGACAGTGAATAGATAAGCAGAGTATAGCTTGATGAATATGTTCAGGATGTGGAAAACCATGTTGGTAAAATCTTCCAAATCTGGATCGTCGTCAAAGAAGAGAACAGTGTAATGCTTGGCCAAGGCCAAAGTTTCCAACAGAGAAGCGATTGTCACGGCCCAATAGAGAACCTAAAATTGCAAGTGTTAAGCAGTTCATTATGATGAGTCTGATTTCTCTTGTTACTATTAACTAAAGTTGCAATGAAGAGTGAAATTTCGCTTTTGTAATATATGTAACTACAAATTTGGATGAAATCCCTAATATTCCAAACTTTTTATCTAGAAGAATACATTAAACCTCAACTTGAAATTAAGCACTTCAGTTACAGTTGAAAATTTTAGAACAAATAAAAGGGACCTTTTTACATTCTTATTTGCGCCAATCTTTGATATTATCATGTTATTATTGAGGTTCAGGTTCGGATAGGGTTATCATATGACTTCCCACTACAGCATGCTTATATAATTTTATGTAATTGGCTTTTGTAATATAATAATTGGTAATAAGTATTTCTATCATGACGTGTATGTTAGTGTCTTTGTAGAAATAATTGGTGAAAGGAGACAAAGAGGTGTTATTGAGAAATCTTTTATGTGCCTTTTGTCTCTGCCTGAACCGATAGAAATGGAATTACAAAGCAGGAATGTGATGAATATTATTATTAATCTAACATTTATGTTTTTCTTTCAGTAATTATGCCAGACATACAAAAGAGAACTTATATGCAGCCACGGTAGATTTATGATTATTATTACAGATAACAAAAGCAGTGGCGTAGCCACCCGGGGCTCCAGGGGGGACAGCGTGATAAACGTAATGTTAAAGCTTGCTCCTCCATCCTCATATATGCCCATGTTAAAATTGGTCCCCAGGGGGGACAGCTGTCCCCCTTGCACCCCCTCGCCACTGTACAAGAATTAGTAATTATGCATACTATTGGAAGGAATTTTTATTGAGAAAAAGTATGCCAATAATATAGGCCAATCTACATCACATTTTTCTTAGGATCATAATGCATGTATGAATGCATTATATTGTCGTCTAAGTTTTTATCTACACAAAATTGTGACTTAGTAAAATACAAGGAAGTGACAAAAGTTATGGATTGATGTACATAACGTATGTAAATCTGTATTTTTTGAAAATATCCTTGACTGACAAGCTGAATAAATTTTTCAAGATACACCCATCCATATTTTTTTAAATCCCCATATGTATTTATTTTTAATCCATACTTTTTTTAAAAAATCCCTGATTAACATGCTGAATAAACTTTGTTAAATATCCATATTTTTTGAATCTTTCCTTTTCCAACACAAACACCAACACTCTTCCAAAAATTCCCTAGTTTTTAAAAGTAGATATCTCTGCTTGTTATGCGAACGGAAATTTCCATAATATCCCTAATTTTCCAAAAATCCAAACTTTTTTTTTTGAAAAATTCATACTTTTCTAAAACATTCATTATTTTTTCAAAAAGCATCCCTCTTGGATATGTTCATGGAAGTCTTACTTTAAAAAGTTATGTGTGTGTATATAAATTTTGGTGACATGTTACTTAATTTTTGTTTCAGTCAATTATTAGAATATGAAGGTCATGACAACCGTTTTTAAGTAAAAAAAATTGTAGGTACAAATTAGGTGACATTTAAAAAAATAATTGAAGTTTGTGGACTCAGAAAATATTATCCTTCCTTAATCAATTGAGCGGTCCATTTTATAATGAACAAATACATGATCTAAAAATATAAGCAATATACAAATATGTATATGTACATATGTATATGTTTATATTACACATACATATGTATAATAGACCGATGCTTCTCCAAGCTTCCAGAATTTAAATGTTTGTTTACCCCCACAGAGAACAGAACTCCATGGCAACAGTAACGTAACAGTTTCCTTTCTCACGTGGTCTTTAGTGAAAGCTCAGGAAGCTATAACGCAGATAGTACTTTTTTAGTTGTTGCATATGACAAGGATATGTGTTAGACTTGTGTCTATAGTCTTTTTTCCGAACTCAAAAATTGTCATTGCATAGCTTACATTTGTTACTTGTAATACTCGTCATATATATGTAATGCCAGCCTTTTACTACTTTAGAAAATGCATAACCGGTCATGTGCCTTTTGTGTATTTGACTTGCCAGCTAACAATATTCAACGTGTGTGTTTTTATTTTCCCTAATCTGCCAAATATGCATGGTTGTACAAGCTGTATTTTAAATGGTATCACTTTCCATTCTAATTTATTATTTATAAGGAGATTTTTGTTACCTTTCCCAATACAGATAGTCAAGTAAATATATTCACATACGAAATACATATGAACTGCAGATATGTATACGTCTATAACCTGGTCAATGCAAGTGTTGCTGAAATGGGAATGGTTATCCTTGCTCTGGACTACCTATTTATATGTACACATATACTTGTTCATCCAGTCTACAATTTTCTCCAACCTTTCATTACGAAAGTATACATACTAACACGGACATTTGCAGATTACATTTTCTAGCATACCTACATATATGTGTCATTGGTAAGAGAGATATATATGTATGACATGTAATAAAGGTGTACTCATATATATTCTCTGTGTACATAGGTGAAACTTTGAATGATTAAGCACGAGAAAGTAGTGTTATATCAAAATACAAAGCGTGGGGGTGCACTAGGATAACACCTTTGTACATATATTGGATTGGCCTGTCTAATTTCACCTGTATTATAGCAAAGTAATATAGACATGTGTGTATTATTATATTAAATACTACATATATATCTGATATACATAGCAGACCTAACCTGTAGAGCAATATATTCTACAGCGACTGAAAGATTTTCATACTTATATGAGCTCGTTCTTATTACGAATAATACCGAAAATGTATGCAATGGTGCTTAATGGCCGTAATAGAGGCATTTCAATTTCTGTATCACATGATCCACTACGCTTCAAATTGCATGAATATTAATGAGTACGACGATGAATTTAAATTTAATGAAAAATAAGGTATGCATTACTGGTTTTAATTTTTAGCAGTATAATAAAAAGAAAGTATTTTACATACCACTTGGAGAAAGCATGCCCGTTGACAATAACTCCAGAATCCACCTGTGGAGCCTTCAGGTCGAT